>JAIUCV010003471.1:0-27567 GCA_026724425.1 Erythrophleum ivorense
TGTTTAATATACCATTTTGGTTCTTTCTCATATGCTTAAGTGGCCATGGAAGCCTTGGAACCAAATTGGACTCTCTTGTGACCCTTTAAGAAGCATAAAAGAGCCATTTTGTAACCCCATGGCACAATCTGACCAAATGAATGAAATTTTTTCATATGATCAGTTTCTTTTTCTATATCATTCAAGAGTCTAAAAGTGTCCAATGAAATATCCAATTTTTGTTAAACAATGAAAACGGGTGCATTTTCAAAGCAAGTGCCTCGAAATAAATTAGTGAAGGTCTTAAAAAATTTGAGTAACATTCTAAACTCCTAAAAAGGAGAATCCCAGACTCAGATAAAAAGAAAAATAGAGCTAGAATGAAGAAACAGAATTTAACAAAAAACTTAAGAAATGTAATGGTATTTTTGTAATTTTGAGTAAATTTTGGAATTCACATAGGACGACTTTTTCAATGAAAGTTTTGAGTTCTTTGGGGTTCTTAAAGACCCTGAAAATTATGGGAAACCCCGAGACAGTCAAAACCTCTCCGATGGATGTTTTCCAATGTCAGTGTACCTAAATTTTGATAAATTCATTCAAGAATGTTTTAGCTCCGATTTGAGTGATTCCAAAGGCATTTTACAAAATTGGAAACCTAAATTTTATAATGGAAAAGATGGTTCTCAAAAAGGAGCTAGAACAAATTAGAAACAAAAATGCCAAGAACAAAAGGCAAAACAGAAATTTTTGAAAAGTCTTTCTTCCTCTCACTTATAAATAGATGGCGGCCCACTTCTCCACTCACTTAGCCACTTATGTTTCTACTCTAAACTAGAGAAAAACCCTAAGGAGAGAGGCACACAAGAGGAAGAGGAAGAGGAGAAGAAATCAAAGGCAAAAAGTATGGATTTTTGGTTGTTTTTCATGCTCTTTCTTTAGAAAACTTCTTTGGAATCACTAAAAAAGGATCTGAAACCATTCCGAATGGTTCAATCAAAGTTTCGGTCAAGCGACGACCAAAATTGCTCACCGAAGGGGTTTCAATTGCTCTAAGGGTTCCCATGGTATTCAGGGTCTCTGAGAACCCTAGAAAGCTTAAATTTTCTATTTAAAAAGCCCTCCTGTGAATTTTCAAAATTTTCCAGAAATTGCAAAAATGCCCTTACTTCCTTCGACAAATTTTTTGAGCTCTTTTGGCTCTAGTTTTTGGTCATCTTAAATCTCAAATCCTAATTTTCCAATATTTAAAATTTTATCATATTTTTAGTTGGCCCCAATTCCTTCTATTTAAGGACTTCCTTTTGTATCTAGCCTATTTCTGACATTTACAGAGAAATCAAACATCACGTTTCTCACGTTTACGAAGGGACTGGATGTTACAGTATGAGGGCTCCAAGGACCTTGAATGATGCTAAGAGACCTAGAAATGGAAAGAAATGGGAGCCTAGAGCTTGAATTGTGAAGGTTGCTTCAATAGGCCATTTATGGAACCATTATGCCACTTATAGAACTAAGTGTGTGTTTAAGAGTGAGTTTAGTGTCTTGGCCTACTTTAAGTGTGTAATTGTGTGTTGTTGATAGTGTTTACGTCAAGAGAACACCAACCCTCCTAGGTGTGCTTGTGAGGCCAAAAAAGGGAAGGAGAAAGACTAAGAAAAGCTTGCAAAAATTCAAGGTAGCTCTCCACCTCATTCTCCTTGCATTCTTGTGTGCATATGGATGTTTTTGTATGCTTGTGTGTGCTCTTATGATTTGAGAACATGCCACTTGATATCTTTAGATTGCATTGGTACTAATGTGTTGTCTTGAATGCTATTGATTGTGAGAATGTCTCATATGGGTGACGTGATGCTAAAAGTCCCTTAATGTGAGTGAGGAAATGCCAAAAGTCTCAAGGCATGGGTAAGACTAGGCAAAAAGTCTCTTGGATAGGTGAGGCCAAGTCAAAAGTCCCTAAGGCAAGGGTGAGGCATATCCAAAAGTCCCTAGAGCTTCTTGATGACATGATTGTGAAAGTGTGGCATGGAAATCTTGAAAATGTGCATTCATGGACCAAGCAGCTTGTTTACTTATACATTTGATGTATATATGTGCCTTGAATGGGTGTGTGAGCTATTGAGATTCTAGGAAGCTCACCCCCTTTCCCCCTTTCCTCTTGAAATGTCTAGGTGATACCTAAAGTTAAGGGAAAGCAAGCTAAAAGCCTTGAAAAACCATACTTGTCCCTTATGTAGTTCTAATTGTGATGGAAAATCAAAGTGATCTTGTATATATTATTTTTGTGATGTAAGACCATGAGCAAATGTAAAATGATGTATGAATATGATGTAGACCTTATATGACACCAAATCAATAGAATTATACAAATTGGCTCTTGGATGGCTTGTATGTAACTATGCATTAAATGATGTGGGATAGCCAAATTGAGATGCATGGTATTTGGGATCACTTGGGTAGTTCATACAAGTCATATTCATACTTTTAAACTTGTCCAAGAGGTGTCAAACCATTAGGAAAGCCATTTGGATCAAAGTGATATACCTTATGAAAGGCAAAATTAACCATATTGTAAATCTATATCACTTTTTATCCAAATGCACTCTCCTTGATTTGAAATTTGTCATGCATCTAGATCTTGTTGAGATATTTTTGGGAAGCTAAAGTGGGTATTATTTGGAAGTATATAGAATTTTTGGTGAATTTTTGAAATTGGATGAATTTTCAAATTCTGCTGCTATCATTGTTCATTTGGTTCGAATTGTATCTCTATCCTTCATGGGGAAAATAAAGTCCAATTGCCATGAAATTTTATAAGGAGATACTAGACCTTCCCAGTGACTTGTACCAATTAGAAACACCTCATTTGGATGTCCAAAGTGGGAGATATGAATTTTTAAAGTTGTTGTTCTATTTTAGGTGCACCTTCAGATCCATGGTACTGTTTGATTGACTTTTGGGGCCTGAATGCTCTTGGATTAGTCTATAACTATTTTTCTCCTTTAGTTAACATCTGTGCTTTCCAAATTGGTATAGATTACATGGATTGGATTTTTTTGGAATTAATTATGAGTTTCCAAATTTTATATTAGTAAGCTGTATCAGATTTCTAGGCAGTTCGACCTCCTTATATTTTCTATTATCAAACATGGTCCATATGAGGTTTTCATGGCTAGGAATTATTTTTATTGTAAATTTAACATCTAGAGCTTTCCAAAAAACTATTTTTGTATGATTTAGATTTTTATACATTTAGTTATGATTTTGCAAAGTTGCCCTTGAAATATGTCACTGTACAACTGTGAAGAATGATGAGAATTTTGGGGTTTGACTCTTGATCCGTGGTTTGTGCTAAGAAAATGGGGTCCTGGAGATGCCAAATAAAAAAATTATCCACAACACAATGCAATTTAATTTATTATTTTAATGCATTTTCTTAGAATTTCTTTGATGAACTGTATAATCCCACTTGCACAGAAGGGGATTAATGTTAGAAATAATATGGTATTACACAAATCCAAGTCTAAAAATTCATGCATGGATAAAATAGAGTACATAATCATTTATAGAATATTGCTTGCATTCAAGAAGTCATATAAAGTATACATAAGTTTGCCAAGAAGATAGTTTAGCCTCACCTACTTCTCTTGGGGAATTTTGGACTTGCCTCATCCATTTTCTTAAAGGATTTCTGACTAAGCCTCACTCTTTAAAGACTTTTGGCTTGGTCTCACCCATCCTTGGAGACTTTTGGCTCATCCTCACCCTAGCTAAGGGATTTTGGCTTCACCACACTCAAGCAAACCAAAACATGTTCATAAATCATCATTTAAGTGCATAATATAATATCATGGTACCATGGCATATAGATACATACTAAAACATATTTCATGGCTCAAAACATACATACACACATTCAAAGACAAGATAAATATCTACTCATGTATGAAACAAAGAAGAGAGAGCTACCTTGGTTACAAATGTATACTTTTTTCCTTGAAAACTCTTCCTCTCCCTCGGCCAACACTCACAAGGATATGAGACTTGGTTCCTTTGGCCTAAATATATTATATGGAAGCCAATTACACTCTTGGAACAATTTCTAAAGCCACACATTCATTTTAAAAGCTAGATGGTTCTTATGGCTCATTTATGGTTCCATAATGCACCTAATGAAGAAACACCTATAATTCATGACCTTGGCTCCATTCTTTCCATCTATTTATGATTCTTGACTCTATTTAAGCCTCTTGGAGCTATCACACAATTAATTTAAGGAGCCTAACTTTATGTTACTTCTTTAAGTCATAATATGGAATCTATGATACCATCTCACTTTCCATGACTTCTAAAATTTTTCCAAGGCTTCCTCTCATCCTCTCCCATCATATATGATACAAAACCAAGCTTAGAAGAAATTAAAACTACCCCTTAGTACTTCTTCTAGCTTAGACCGAAGCTATGGACCATTAAGGGAACCAAGAAGTGTTCTTTGTTTTTTTTGATGGGAGATGCATGTGGGAAGCTTTCCAAGAATCTCTAAAGCTCATATAAATATTCATTTTAGCCTAAGAACTCTTGCATTAAAATAGAATTTTGATTAAGTATTAGAAACTCTAACTTTGCTATCTTAAAATCTAATGGTTGTTTTATTGTTTCCTTAGCATATTCTTGTTCGTCTCCCTTATTTTCCTAAGATTCATTCTTATTTTGTTTAGAAATCCGACTTCTCTTGGCTATCCATATGTGGGATGAAATGCTTAAGAGAAGGAACAAGAAGAATCAAGTATAAAAGTAGCAAAATACCTTAGTTTCTCAGCTTCTTTTGAATGCTTTTCTCTTTACTTGGCTTTTTCTCCTCAAACTCAAAATTTTCCTCCTTGGTCTAACCTCAAAACAGACCTAAAAGCTTTAATAAATCCATAGGAAAGAAGAGAAGAAGGAGGAGAAGGAATTTGCTAAAGAGAAACTAAGAAAATCCATGAAAATCCATACCTTTCTCTTGCTTTTTCCTCTCTCTTTTCTTCCCCCTTTATGCACCTCACTCTCTAGGTCTTTTCTCTGGTTTAGGGTAGAAATGAAATCATCTAAATGAAGAGAAAAGTGGGGCGGGGATATATACATAGGTAGGGTTTAGAAATTATTTTCAAAAAATTCCATTTATGTCTCTTCAACTTAGCATTTTTGTTTCTGGTTTGTTTTAGCCCCTTTTTGAGAACCATCTTTTCCATCATAAAATTTAGGTCCTTAATCTTATAAAATGCCTTTAGAATCACTCAAATTGGAGCTAAAATCTTCACAAATGAAAGGGTCAAAGTTTGGGTTAATCGACATTAGAAAACATACACTAGATAGATTTTAACTGTCCCGAAGTGTCCTATAATTTTTAGGGCCTCTAAGAACCCCAAAGAACTCAAAGTTTCTATTTAAAAAGCCCTCCTGTTAGTATTCCAAAATTTGTCTGAAATTATGGAAATGCCATTATGTTACGTAATAATTTTGTTAATTTTCGTCTTGTTCTTTTAGCCTTTGTTTTAGGGCACCCTTTGGCCTTCTAATTTTATTACTTAATATTTAGATCATTATTCTAATTTTGCTAGACCTTAACCAATTCATTTTACAGGACTTACCTTTAAAATATATCTGTTTCTATTGTTTTTACGAAACTTGGACATTACAACCCATACTTTAATATAGTCACTTCACTCAATCTCTTGGAACCAGCCATTGCACTAATGCACATTCACAAGTCACTCACAAGTAGCTCCACATCCATGAGCTTACTTTTCATGCACTCCATGCACTTCCACGTTACCATAAACACGTTACATTCATTTGTACACCTCCATGAAGCCATAGGTTAGAGCAATGCAAGCCACAACTCACATAAGGCACCCATGTTGAACCATGCTCCACTTCACTCACTAACCCATACAGCAGCTTGCATGGGCAGAACACATACATGTAGGCAACTTCTTTAAGCCATAATATGGAATCTATGATGCTATCTCATTATCTATGGCTTCTAAAATTTTTCCAAGGCTTCCTTTCATCCTCTCCCATCATATATGACTCAAAATCAAACTTGGAATAAATTAAAATTACCTCTTGGTTCTCCAACCTCTCTAGGCCGTGGCTATGTATCATGGAGGCACCAAGTGAGTTTGTTTTGTTTTCTCAATGGAAGATGCATGCTGAGAGAGCTTTCTATGGATCTTAGGAGCTCATTCAAACATCTATTTTGGCCTAGGAACTCTTGCATCAAAATAGAATTTTGGTGGAACACTTGAAACCCTAACTTTGCTATCTTGAAATCTAATAGTTATTTAATTGTTTCCTTTGTATATTCTTGTTCTTCTCCTTCATTTTCCTATGATTCACTCTTGGTTTGGCTAGAAATTCAACCCCTTAAGGATGGTCTTATATGAGGCAAAAATATACAAAAGGAAGAACAAGAGAAATCAAACTTTAAGCATAGCAATTTACTTTGGTTTCTTGGCTTTTCTTGAATTCTCTTCTCCTTGCTTCGCTTCTCCTCTAAAAATTTGAACTATCCCCTCTATTCTTGACTCAAAATAGAACTAAACATCTCACTAAATCTATAAGAAGAAAGGTGAAGAAGATGAAGAAGAGGAGAATCAAGTTGCTAAAGGAAGGAGCATAAATTTCCACACTTTCTTATCTTTTTCTTGGATTTTTCCTCTTCTTTTTCTTCTTCCATGGTGGGCCCTTTGTAACAACCAGCAAAAAAGAAAGAGAAAAAAAAGGAAGAAGAAAAGAAGAAGCTAAAAAATTTTTGAAGTCTTGAAATTTTTTAAGTTTGCTAGCTATAGCAAGAAATGGCCTAGCTATAGCAAATGTACCTGTTCGCTATAGCAAGAAATGATCTAGCTATAGCGAGAGTGCCTTTTCGCTATAACAAAAATACTTCTAACTATAGCGAGTGTGGGCATCCTATACAAAAACCAGGGAGCTGCTCGTCGTAGCACGCACCGTAGCGAAAGTAGGGGTCTGGGACTGATACATGCTCGCCGTAGCGAGGGTTATACTTCGCTATAGTGAGGGTTAGTCCGGAAAAGTATGAAAAAAAAAATTTGACTTCTTAAAGCTTCCAAACTCATCCTTTCTCCTTTAACCAAACTAAGCTTCATCTAAGCACAGAAAAAAGGCTTGAAAGAGAGAGGGAAACTAGGAGAAACTAAGAGAGAAAAAAGGGAAGCTAAGGAAGAAAGGTAAGAACCTTTAAAGCTCTTCATGCTTCTTCTTCTTGATTTTATTCTTCTCCTTCTAAGCTTCCTTTCCATGGGTTGTTGAGTAAGCAAGCTCTGTTCTAGTCAAGAATGAGCAAGAAACTCATGTATCTTTACTTCTTCTTCTTTGCTTTCTTTCTTGAAAGCTTGAGAGAGGAAGGAGAGTTAGTGGAATTCTAGAGAGAGAACCCCTAGTTTCTTATACTTTGTAGGGTTTGCTCTGAAGAAACCCCTAGCTTTGTGAATAAGTGTTGAGTTATAAGAGAGTAATTCCATGCTCTTTGTGTGTCTAGGCTCAAGAGAAGCACTTCCATCTAGTTGTGATTGTGAAATCAAGAAAGGAGAAAACAAATTGAAAGGGAAGGCTTCTGTTAGTCTATAAGGTAGCTCTCTTCCCCTTCTTTCATACATGGATGTGTGTTTAGCTTGTTTTAGAATGTGTGTATATGTATTTTCAAGTTATGAAAAGTATGCTAGCATGCCTTTACATGTCATGATCATTGATACTTTCCCACATGCTCATAGAGCCTTAGGAGTAGGAGAAGCAATTTTGAACCCTTGGAGCCCTCTTTTAACAAGAGAAATTGACACTTTACCCCCTTATATCAAAGTATGACTAAATAACCTCTTCTTGCCTTGAAATTTGGCATGTGATTAGATCTTGCATAGAGCTTTCTGGGAAGCTAAAGATCAGGTCATTTGGAGGTCTGTGGAATTTTCTATGATTTTTCAAAGTTGGTATTAGAATTTTGGATTTGCACCAGTACTGTTCATTTGGTCAGTTGTATAATTATGTCATCTGAGGGGCAAACGTGGTCCAATGGCTATGAAATTTTATAAGAAGAAACTAAACATTCATAGTGACTTGTAGCAACTAGAAGCACCTCATTTAGAGGTCTAGAGAGGAAGATATGAATTTTGTAAGTTTCTGCCCAGTATCAATCATCTTGCTTGACCAGAAGTACTGTTCTATCGATTTATGAGAGTTTGGCTTAATGACCTGATCTAGAAATATTTTTTCTCCCTATTTAACATCCACAAATTTCCATATTGGTATCATTTGCACATATTGGATTTTTTTGAAATTAGTTGGACATTTTTGAAGTTCATATCAGTAAACTGTGATAGCATCTGAACCCAGTCTGACCTCCACACCATTTCGCATGTCAAATGCCCTGTGTGTGGGATATTATGACTTGTACATATTTTTAACATGATATAGACATCCCTATATTTCCAGAATGGCCAAGATTACATATTTTTTATTTTTTCAGATTTAGTTATGATTTTTCAAAATTTACCCAGAAATGAGACAAAATCTGGTCGAGAATGAATACTCATGTCCCATGTCCCTTTTTGGTTTCCATGGGTTGAAAGCATGTTTCTATGAGGCAAATGAGTAGTAATGTGCAATTAAATATGAGGATGCATAGCATGGCTCACACAGTCTGTGTGACACCGAAATAAATTTTTAACCATGATGCAACGCTAGAAAGTATATTAATTCAACGAAATTTCTCACTTTATTCTTACTATATCTCATATGAGCATGTAAGGGATGATGGATATGAGTTAGAAATGATGGTGTTACACCCTTCTTAGCATATTTCTCCCTTGGTCTTAGATAGAATTTAGGTTGGTTAAAATGAGGGAGAAGGGAGGATGCCACCTATTGTAACATCCGGTTTTCTAAAAATCCAAGAAAACGTAAGGAAACACAAGAAACGTAACATATGGTTTCTCCATCAACGTATGAAATTTACCAGATGCAAAAGGAAGTCCCCCAAATAGAGTAAATTAAAGTCTACTAAAATTAGAATAATCTTTTAGACTGCAAATAATGATGAGTCAAGGTTAGAGGTGCCCTAAAATTAGGGCTAAAATAGATGAAAAAAAAAAGATCAAAAAAAGGTCCCGAAGAGCCTCTGAAGTCAAGTATAAAGGAGACAAGGACCAAAATGCAAAGAAAAAATTATGAGCAGGGCAAGATGTATAAATTGCCCAAAAGTTCAGGGAATTCTAGTTTCACCCTATATTCATGGCTTTAGGCATGAATATCAAAAATCGGGCAAGAATCTCAAAAATCCGTGACCCATGGTTAAACTCTATTTGATGAGATGGATCCAATGACTCCAACTTGTCTGAATGGTCGGAAGGGATCCAGTCCAAGATCTGATTAGCTCGATCAGTAGCTATGAGCAACATAGAAAAAAGAAGTTATAATAACTACAAAAATAGAAATAGCAAAAGGGTTAAGAAACCCTGAAGGAGTTTCAAGGACTAATTTGCAGTAAATAAAAATTTTATAGCACAATCATAATACAGAACGGTGAAAAATTGCACCTATATGACCCGGGTGTCCCATTGACACCGAAATTTATGAGGATTGAGGTTAAGGGCCCCTAATCTATGTTTAAAGCTCAGTATGGCCAGAAAGTAGAGGAAATCATATTTATAAATTGTAGAAAGTCTAAAGGTAGGTATTGTACCGTAAAACCTTAATTAGGCCCAGATACCGATTTTTAGACAGTTTTAAGGCCCAATAGCCAATTTTAAAGGCCCAAAAGAGAAGAGAAGATATAATTAGGGTTTTAGAGAAGATGAAACTTAAATATAAATATAAAATAAAAAAGGAAAGAAGAAAAGGGATTTTAGTTGTTTTAAAGAATTAATCATGATTAAGTTAGAAACTAACCATGGTTAAGTTAAAAGTTGACCATGGTTGAGTTAAGAAAATTAACCATGGTTACCACCCTTAACTTAAGGGCTAAGAAAAGGCTTCCATGTGTGTGGCCAAGAATTTTTGGAAGAAGATATTTAGTTATGAAATTAGAAAATCAAAAGAAAAAAAAAGGAATGGAAGGTTAAGATTTGATCTTGAAAAGGTTGATCCAAGGGTCCAAATTTAGTATAACCATTTAACTTCATTAGATTCATCTCTTTCACCTCTATTTCACCATTTTCATGCCACACACAAGGGAGAAAGAAAGAAAAACGTGAAGAGAGAGAGAGAAAGGGGGAAAAAGTGGAAGAAGTGAAACCAAGCAAAATTACCACCATTCTTCACCAAATTTCTTTATCTTCTCCATCCTCCAACCATTTTCTCCAATGGGCAGCTGCATATTCATCTTTTCTTCAAGGTGGAATGTTGCTCTAAGTGGGAAGAGAAAGGACTTTAGAGAGTAAGTTTTCTCCACCTTGCACTTGAAAATCACATATTTTAAGTTAGTTTTGTTAAACCCTAGTTATGAGTCACTTTTGGACAGCATATGGATCATTAGAAATTGATCTTATATGTTGAATATTAAGGCCTAGGAATGGAGTTTATATATTGGCTATGGAGGGCACATGAGCTCATCCATTTTGTTGTTTGTTGGAACCTTGAAAAACACAAAGATTGTAAATTTTTGGAAAAATGAAAATGTTAGGGAGGTGCTGTCCGAATTTTTCCAAAATTTTTATGATGTTCTCTTAATATCTTAAAGTCATGTGTACCAAATTTCAAGCCCTAAAACATAAAGGAAGAGGCTATGGAATTTTTAGAACAAAAGAAACTCACTTTCAGACCTAAAATAGAGCTAGCTTATGTTATGACAAAACGTGTTGTTGGGGCTGGAATTTGATAATTTTATCCTTTCTAATGGATTCAAAGGGGTTTTTTCAGTTAGGAATACCTATAAGAAAGCCCCCAAAACTCATGGAAGAAAATTTCTAAATTTTGGGCAAGAAATGCATACTATTCGGCCATAGTCAATTGGAAGGGAAGAAGTTAGATTTTCCAATTCCAATGGTCCTATTAAGTTAAAAAGGGCTATATTACTTTAGGATTTTGGGTTTTATATATTGATTGTAATGAATTATCATTATGATTATAGAGTTTGATAATTGTTTGGAAACTTTAAGAGTAAGTGGATTGACTCCTAAAGCTTAAGGAACAAGATTTCTAAGGTAGTAGTTTTCCTTTGTCTTTATTTAAGCTTGTGTGTTGGTATAATGATGAGTGTTATGTTATGTTATACTGAGTGTCATTTATGCTATAAGATGAGACATGTATGCTAGGATATTGCTTGGCCTTGTATGAAATTCCTTGCATCACTATGTAGTATGTGATACCTTGATTGGGATTATGTTATGTACTTACATGCTAGCTTGTGAATGAGATTGGTTTACTACTACTGAGATTTCATAATCTCACCCCAAACGTAGCTTATATTAGGTCTGAGCTCAGGCTAAGAAAGGGCAAAAGGTGTGGAGGCATAAATTGAGGACTTTACTTTTATGTATCACATTTTGGTCATGTAATTAAGTATCTTGAATTCTTGTATGTATAAGTTATGTTATGGTGTTGTAAGGTACTTAGGTATGTAATAGAGAGCCATGTATATACTCAACTTTTAAGTAAAGAGAATATGACTAGCGTGCCTAGAATGCAAAGATACATGCACTCATATAAGGACAAATCAATATAAATATAATAATATGTTAAAGGAGGGGTAAAAATCTGATTTTCATAAGGATATTTTTATACAAATTCATATGTATTCTATTGAGTTAGTATTTTTCCCTAGTAAAGGACTTAGAGAGCTCAAATTAGAGCCTTGAACCAACCTCATACGATTTTTCTATAATTAATTGATTTTTTTCAAAGTTAAACAATATTATGGGAATGACCAAATGAATAGTAAAATTGTATGAGTAAGTTCAGAAAACAAATGTTAGGGAAAAAAATTTTCATCAGTTCAAATTTTCAATGGCTCTTCTAAGTCCTATATGAGGCATCAGTAGTAGGAGAGGTGCTATATAGGGAGGTATTACACCTATTTATAGCTAGGAACTCTTAAGGAGCTTTCTAAAATGTCCATTTTGTCCTTCATTCTTAGCTTTTTGTTTTAGGCACATTTCAATTCCTTTTCAAGAATCATCTTTTCTATTATAAAATTTAGCCTCTAAATAGCCTTTGGAATCACTCAAATTGGGTCTAAAACCTTCCTGAATAAAAGGTCAAAGTTTGGGCTCACCATCATTTTAAATCATAAACTAGAGGGGTTTTAACTGTTTTGAGGGTTCTTATAGTATTTTGGGCCTCTAAGAATCCCAAGAAACTCATTTTTCTCATTTAAAAATCTCTCCTATGAGTTTTCCAAAAAGTACCCAAAATTATGAAAATGCCGCTGCATCTTCGTTGAATTTTGTCTGGTCATTCTGGCCCTATTTTCAGGGCACCTCTAACTTTATATCCTCATTATTTGAGGTCTAGATTATCATTTTAATTTTATTGGACCTCAAATCATTCTATCTAGGGGACTTCCTTCTGTATCTAGTGAATTACGTATGTTTACGGAGAAACTAGGCATTACATTTCTCATGTTTACAAAGGTACTGAATGTTACAGGCTAGGCATGGGATCAGTTAAGTGAAGAAAAGAAGCTCAGGTAGCATCCAATCTGTTCATCCAAACATGTGAGGGAGTAAAAGAGGAAAAGCACATGAAAAAGAAGGAAGAATGAAAAATAAGGCGAGAGCTCTGGGTTTTGGGAAAGCAGCTCCTGGATGCAAAAAATGTGAAGGAGAATTCATTGATCATTCAAGCCATGGACATAGCTTCTTCCATTCATCCTCTCCATGATAGCTTAAAATTCCCTGGGTAGCTTGCTGAAGATTGGACTTCCATTAATGAAGATTTGAGCTCCAAGATTGCATCTCCAATTTGGATAAACTCTCTTCTCTTCATCTTTTACTTTCAGCATTAATTTTTTTGCTTAATTTGACTAGGTGTAGCTTGTTAATTAGAGAATTTGGTGGCTAAATGTGCTAGATCAATTGCTCTGTAATTTAATTATAATTTCACATTTGAATGGTGATTTTGATGCCTAAGTGTTTGTAGAAATGCCAAGCTTAATGACTATCCAATTTGCTAGTAATTTCTCTTGTTCTTAGGCTATTTAATACAAAGGTTATTGAATTAAGTGGCTAGACTTTTGTGTGATTATTGTACTTGAGGAATTTATTAATCTAATTGGTTGATTAGCATTTTTAAGTGGATTGTTCAACTACTTTAATGAGCACTTATGTTCTGTTTTGGTGTGTTCTTATTCTTAATTCAAATGATTAATTGTTCAAGATTTCTTGTGGTTGCAAGTTCCTTGAATCATTGGTGATTTGAGTTTTGGATGGTAATTCAAGAATCCTTATGAAGAATACACTAAGAAGCAAGAGTTTAAATCCAATTTTGGTACATTAGAAAGGGAGCAAGGATAATTGAACTTTAGAAAGTCCATCTAAAGGCTAGTTACTATACTTTTCTTAATTGTTAACATCTCTTAGTCTTAAGTTTGTAATTTTTGATATTTTCTTTAATTTAATTAAAATTTAGTAATTCAAAATCCCCTAAACACTTTTCATTTATTGTCATTTAGAGAACTTTTTCACAAATAATTAGAAGCAAAAAACCCCTTGGGAAATGACATTGGTTGTACCATTAGCTACAAACCCTTAATCAACCTAGTTTTACTTGAGGTTACATGACACAACCATCAAATTTGGCATCGTTGCCAGGCAGTCTAGGTTCTTAATTGTTTGGAAGAAGTTTTCTAATGTTTTTGCTATGTTTTTGTTCTATTTTTGCTTTGTTTTGAATTTGGATTTTGGTCTTTTCGGTTGCTTGAATCAATTATGCTGCTTGCTGGAATTTTTGTTCAATGTGCCCAAAAAATTAGAAAACTTTGTTTTCTAAGGTTTTTGGGTGTTTTGAGCAAAAGAAATAGCTAAGCTATTAAATGCATCATTTTTTTTGCCAAATTCCAACTTTTATGGTACTTTTTCTAATTTTTCTAGATTTATTTTCTTTATTTTTGTGAACTTCTTTTGTGTGATTTGTCTTTGTTGTTGAGTGTTTATATATGCTAGGTAGTTGTTAGTTCAATTTGGAATTAATCTTCTTACTTTTTTTGTGTGAGGAAATTTTTTATTTTTCAAACATTCTTTGTTTTTCTAAATCAATTATTTTGATTTTTCTTTGCTGGTTTTTGTGTGTTTCTTAGTTCTGCTTGCCTCCTTGGTTTATGACAAGGTCTTTTAGTGAGAAATTGATTAATTTGGATCCTGAAATTGAAAAAACCTTTAAGAGGCAAGTAAGGATTAAGAAAAATAGTGAGTGTAGAAAATAGTGGTAGTTCTTCTTATGCGTTTGATTGTGTGCAAGGAATTGATTGTATACTTCAATTTGTTAGTGATAATATGGCTGAACAAGAACAAGTGAATGTTAACATGAATATGCATGTTCAAACGAACTTGAATACAAATGCCAATTTGAATGATAACATGCATGTAAGAACCATTAAAGAATTGACAGCTCCTAATATGGACTATCAAAATCTTTGTATACAATATCCAGAATTAGATGCAAATTTTGAGCTTAAGTCTAGTTTGATTCACTTACTATAACACCATAAATTCTAGTTCATCTCATGCTTTTAAATGGCATAATAGGCTTCCTATAGAAAAAGCAAGGAAAATGGAATTATTGTTGCGTTACGTCAAATCTAAAAATTGCAATCAGTGTCACGTGGACCATGTGAGCTCATACTATACATCCTCATATTTAATTATATCAAAAAAACTCATTTGCATCACAAAATCATGTCTATAACTCATGGAAATCGAAATGAAGCATGAAATGGGCTTGTTTGATTTCAGCCAGATTTGCTCCTTGTTTTAACCAAACTTTGAAAAATCATAACTAAATCTAGAAAAATTGAAATTATGCAATCTTAGCCATTCTGGAAATCTATGGATGTATAATTCACACTAAAATACCCCCAGACCATAACTTCCATCATAGGGAACATTTGACATCCAAAATAGACCAAAGGTCGGACTGCATCCTGCAACTAATATAGAATTCTGCAGAAAACTTTGAAAATGTCTAATTAATTCCAAAAAAATCTAATATATGTAAATAATGCCAATCTAGAAAGCTGTGGATGTTAGATAGAGAAGAAAAATATCTTCAAACCAGTTCATCAAGCTCAAACCTCGAACTTCAATCAAACAGTACCTCTGGTAGGGCAAAATTCCTAATACTGGATAGAATGTTCAAAAATTCATATCTCCCTCTCTAGACCTCCAAATGAGGTTCTTCTAGCTTTCATGAGTCACTGTGAATATCTAGTTTCTCTGTTTATGCAATTGGACATCATTTGAGCCTTGTGGGACAGAATTCAATTTTGGACCAAATGAATAGTGCAGCAGACCAAAACCACAAAAATTGCCAACTTTGAAAAATTATCAAATATTCTGTAAACCTCCAAAAATTATGATCTTTTGCTTTCCAAAAAGCTCTCAATAAGATCTAATTGCATGCCAAATCTCAAATTAAGACTAGCTCATTTGGCCAAAAAGTGATATAGGGTTCCATAATGGTCAATTTTGGCTCCATATGAGGTACCAAAATTGCCAAATGGCTTTCCCTTGGTTGTAGCACCTTTTGGGCAAGTCTAAAAGCACATTTAAGACTTGTGTGAGCTCCCCAAATGGTCCCAAACCCCATGCATCTCATTTTGGCCTTTCCATGCACACATATGCACATTTCCTTAAACTCATTCATGAAGCCATCTTTGTCATACATACTCAATTCACATTCCATCATTCATATAACACATACTTTCATTTCTACTTCATATAATGGCATAATTACATATGTTTCAAGGGTCATAAACCATTTACAACATTCATATACATCATTATGGTTCATTATGGCTTTAAAAGGAAAATGCTAGACATATAAATGTCAATCTTCTTCCTTCAATGTTGTTGGCTCCCATTAACATATCCACTTGGTCCACCTAGCATGTGAGATCATTGGAGAGGAGGGAATGAGATTCAAAGAATCCCAATAGCTCATCTCTCATTCAATCATACATAATATATGAAAAGTAAGTTTTAAAAATGCATGCATAGACATAATACAAATCATGAACATTCAAGAAGCAAGCTTAGCATGTGAACAAGTCATACAAGATATTCAAGAGCTCGCCAAATGTTTGGATTGGCCTTATACTTTTTCTCATGGATTTTGGACTTGCCTCACCCTTTCTTTAAGAACTTTTGACTCAACCATACTCTTGGGAGCCCGCTTTGCTTTTGAGAGACTTTTTACTTTGTCTCAACCAAGATTAAAGGTTCTTGACTCATCCTCACCATGGTCAAGAGTTCTTGGCCTCTCCATACTCAAGCAAACTCATCAAACATCATACATTCATTTGAAATCATAACATGACATCATGAAATCATGACATATAAAATCATGCTAGCATACTTTTCATGGCTTGAAAATATGAATACACATATTCTAAGACAAGATAAACATACATTCATGCATGAGAGAAGGTGGAGAGAGCTACCTTGCACACAATCACACACTTTTTCCTTAAAATTCAAGCCTTCTCTTTCGGCCACACCCTACAAATTGATGGAGATGGTTTCTCTTGGCCTAGATACAATTTATGGGAGCCAATTAGGTTCATGAAACATATTCTAAGACTACATAACTTAGTGAAACACTAGATGGCTCTATAACCCCCATTATGGTCCATATTGGCACCTAATGAAGCAACACCTCTCAAATGGCTTCTAGGCCTCATTCTTTCCTTTCAAATATTATTCTTGACTCCTTTTAAGCTTCTTGGAGTCCTCACATCATTAAAACAAAAGGCCTAGCATCATGTTGCTTCTTTAGGTCATAATATGGAACCTAAGACACCAAATCACTTTCTATGAGTTCTAATTTTTTTCCAAGGCCTCCCCTCATTCATCAAATATGACTCAAGAATGGCCTTAGAAAAATTTAAAACTCTCCCCCACTACTAGAACCCCTCTTGGCCAAGACATAAGCATCATTTGAGCTTCTTAGAGTTCTCTTGGTTTTCTTGAAGGAGGAAGCTTGTGGGGAGCATCTTAGGTGTCTCAAGAACTCATTTATACTCTTAATTAAACTTAGGAAGCATCACATAAGTTCAGAATTTGAAAGGTGCACTAGAAACCCTAGGTTTTGCATCTTGATTTCTAATGGCTATTACATGGTTTTCTTTACATATTCTTATTCTGTCGATCAAATACCTAAAATTCACCCTTGGTTTGGTTGAAAAATTAACTCCTTAGGGCTATCTATATCTAGGTTGAAATGGAGAAGAAAGGAATATCAACATAGCTACCATAGAATGCATTTTTACCTTGTTTCCTTGGTTAGTTTGGCTTGAATCTTGCTTTCTCCAAGCTCCTCTCTCCAAATTCGAAATTTCCCCTCTATTCTTCCTTCAAAACAGCCCTCAAAACTTCAGAAAAATCATGGAGAAGAAGAGGGAAAAAAAGGAGAAGAGATTGGTGGAGAGAAAGCATGAAAAACAATCAAATTTTCATACCTAAATGCTTGAATTTTTCCTCCTTCTTCTCTTCCCTTGGCATGCCACTCTCCTAGGGTTTTTCTTCTAGTTTGGGGCTGGAAAATCTGAAGTGAAATGAGGGAGAGTGTGAGGCACCACCTATATGTAGCTAGGGCAAAAGGACTTTTTCAAAAATTATAATTTTGTCCTTCATACTTTGCATTTTTGTTTCTCATTCGTTTTAGCTCCTTTTTGAGAACCTTCTTTTCCATTATAATATTTAGGTTTCCAATTTAATAAAATACCTTTGGAATCACTCAATTTGGAGCTAAAACCTTACCGAACAAACTGATCAAAGTTTGGGTCAACCGATATTGGAAAACGTCCACCGGAGGGGTTTTAACTGTCCCAGGGCTTCCCATGGTATTCAGGGCCTCTGAGAACCTCAGAGAACTCAAAAATTTGATTTAAAAAGCCCTCCTGTGTAAATTTCAAAATTTTCTCAAAATTATGAAAATGCCATTACATTTTGTAGGCTTTTTGTAAGAAATTGTTTCTTCATTCTAGCTTCGTTTTTTCTCCCGTCTAAGCCTGGGATTCTCATTTTTTAGGAGTCTAAAATGCTTCCCAAATGTTTTGGGACCTTAACTACATCATTTCGGGGGACTTCCTTCTATATCTGGTAAATTTCATTCATTGACAGAGAAACTGCACATTATGTTTCTCATATTTTCTTTGGTTTTCAGAGAATTGGATATTACACTTACTTCCTAAATTTCATGGACTTATAAGAGATGACCCTCACAAACATCTAAAAGAATTCCATATTGTTTGCTCTACAATGAAGCCACAGGGAGTCTTAAAAGAACAAATTAAACTCTAAGCATTTCCTTTTTCTTTGGATGGTGTAGCTAAGGAATGGCTATACTATTTACCCCCTGATGTTATTACTTCTTGGGATCAACTAAAGAGGCTTTTCTTAGAAAAATTATTTCCTGCTTCTCGTACTACATCAATAAGAAAGGAAATATGTGGGATCAGACAAAATGGTGGAGAGACCCTATATGAATACTGGGAAAGGTTTAAGGGATTGTGGGCTAGTTGTCTTTACCATCAAATTTTTAATTAGCTACTAATTCAGTATTTCTATGAGGGGCTATTAAACATGGATAGAAACATGATTGATACTGCTTTCAGTGGAGCTTTGGGTGATTTGACACCTACAAGAGCTTAGGAGTTAATTGATAAGATGGCTCAAAATGCACAACAGTTTGGTGTGAAATAGACAGTGAGAGGAGTCAGTGAGTTGTATGCTCTACACTATGATAAGAGAATTGAGAGCAAGATTGATAAAATGTCATCTGTGCTCCAACAGCTTCCTTTAGCTCAGTAACAACCACAGTCATCCTCTATTCCATCTCAAACTTGTGTACTATAGTCCTATCATACTCAGATACATTCCTATCTACAGTGCTATACACCTAGACAGACATCTACCTTTATTGCCTTAGTGGGACCTTTATGTAACATATGTCATTTGGCCACACATGCTACTGATTAGTGCCTGATGTTAAAGGACATGGTAGATACTTGTGCTAGGATGTTTCCAATTAGGCCAATGCAACAAGGGTAGCAAAAGTATGATCCATACTTTAACACATATAATCTAAGGTGGAAGGATCATCCCAACTTGAGATATGGGGAGGGCAACAACAAAATAGATATAATGTTGCAAGACTTAGTGTACAGTCTTCCAACCTATGAGATAGTCAGTCCTTATACAGGAGGAACTAAAGAAAGGAAATAATTTAGAGGACATGATGAAGCAGCTTATGGAGAGTAATGCAAAACTTACACAACATTTGTAGCAACAACAACAGTTACAGATGAGCATGCAAAATTTAGAAAGAAGGGTTGATACTCAATTAGGCCAGTTTGCTACCTCTCTCAATGAGGTCAAGTCTCAAGGTTCAAGGTAATTACCATCATAGACAATTGTCAATCCAAGGAATAGCAGCAATGTTAGTGCCATCACTCTTAGGAGTGGAAAGGAAGTTCAGAGATCCTTAAACACCATTACAATGGATAAGCCAACATCATTAAAAACACTATCGCACCAGATGAGCCTAAGAAAGAAGAGGAACTAAAGAAGATTTTTCCTTTCCCACATAGACCTACTTTGGGAAAGAGGCAAACTAAAACAGAAATTGAGAAAGAAATTCTTGAGGCTTTCAAGAAGGTTGAGGTCAATATACCTTTGTTGGAAGCAATCAAGACCATCCCTAAGCATGCCAAATTTCTCAACGAAATATGTATCAATAAGAGGCGGCTAAGAGGGAGTGATAAAGTCAATTTTAGCAAGAATGTTTCAGCATTTATACAGCTAACAATGCCCACCAAATGTCAAGATTCGGGCACTTTTACAATTCCATGCACTATTGAAAATTTTGAATTTTCTGATGCTTTGATTGATCTTAGTGCTGCTATTAATGTTATGTCTAAACTAGTGTACTTATCTTTATAAACGGGAAAATTGAAACTACTGTAGTGGTTGTGCAGCTTGCAAATAAGAGCATCGCTTATCTTTTAGGAGTGTTGGAGGAAGTCCTGGTTAAGGTAAAGGATTTGATATTTCTAACTTATTTTTATGTCCTTAATATAGAGATGATAGATATAGGTCTCGTGGTCATACTCCACTCATATTAGGTAGACCTTTCTTAAAAACTGCAAAGACAATTATAAATGTGCATTAGGGTACTTTTCAAATGGAGTTTGCTAGTAATGTGATACAATTCAATATATTTGATGCCATGAAACACTCATGTGATGGTAACTTTATTTTTAGTGTGAGTTTGATTGATATGCTAGTTGATGATGCTAGTGCTGAGTTTAAAGATAGCATGTTGACTTACTCTTGTGATATTGCTAATCTTGATGATTCTCTAAGGCACACTTATGATGATTCTCATTCTTGTACTATATATAGAGAAATTGATGAATTTTTGAGCTTGTATGATAGTATTGACTTTAAAGAATCTATTATTGATTTGGTTGATTCTATTTCATTTAGAACCTCTGTTGATTTTACTGATTTTGTTGCTTTCTCTAGTTCAGATGAGTCTTTGCATGCTGATATGGATAGTAATCATGATACTAATATTCACTTAAGTTATGATTCTTTTGATTCTTCCCATGCTACTAATGTTCCTAAGGATAGGAAAGTTATTTTTTCAATCTATGAGTTATTTGAACAGGTATTTGGCATGGAAGAGATTGAGATTAAGCCACTTGTACCTTCGGTTGAGTAAGCACCTACCTCAGAGCTTAAACCACTACCAGATAATCTTAAGTATACCTATTTAGAGAAAGATGAGAAGCTTCCAGTGATTGTAGCTAGTGACATTGTCCCAGAGGAGGAAGAGAAGCCTCTAAAGGTCTTGAGGAAAAGAAGACAAGCAATAGGGTGGACCTTGGTTGACATACCTAGCATTAGCCTTGACACCTGCATGCACCAAATTTTGTTAGAGGATAGGGCAAAACCAGTGAGACAACCTCAAAAAAGACTGAACCCACTTATTTTGGATGTGGTTAAAAAGGAAGTTTCTAAACTTTTGTCTACTGGTATTATATATCCTATTTCTACTAGTCAATGGGTTAGTCCTGTGCAGGTGGTTCCAAAAAAGTCAAGGATCACAGTGGTCTGGAATGAAAATAATGAATTGGTATCCACCTGTGTGCAAAATAGTTAGAGGGTTTGCATTGATTATAGGAGGATTAATTTAATCACTAGAAAAGATCATTACCCCTCCCTTTTATTAATCAGATGCTTGAGCGTTAGCTGGGAAGTCTCATTATTATTTTCTTGATGGATTTTCAGGTTATGTTCAGATATGCATAGCCCCGAAGGATTAGGAGAAGACAACATTTACATGCCCATTTAGAACATTTTCCAACAAAAGAATGCCATTTGGTCTCTAGAATGCCCCTGGAACTTTCTAGCAGTACATGGTTTTCATTTTTAGTGATTTTCTGAAAAATTGTATAGAAATTTTATGAATGATTTCACTGTATATGGGAACTCTTTTAATGATTGATTGTCTAGTCTTGATAATGTTTTAGCAAGATGTATAGAGAAAAACCTTGTATTTAATTTTGAAAAGTGTCATTTTATGGTTTGAAAAGGCATTGTATTGGGTCATGCTATTTGTCATGCTATTTTTGAACAAGACATAGAGGTTAAGAAGGTTAAGATAGATGTTGTCACTTCTTTACCATACCTGACATATGTTTGGGAGGTTAGGTCTTTCATAGGTCATGCAGGTTTTTATAGAAGATTTATATAGGACTTTAGTAAGATTGCTTTGCCATTATCTAAGCTGTTACAGAAAGATGTTGATTTTCATTTTGATGGTGCATGTAAAATAGCTTTTGATGATCTTAAGAAACGATTAACTTCCCTACCCATTATTCAGCCACCTAATTGGAATCTCCCATTCGAGCTCCTATGTGATGTTTCTAATTATGTTGTAGGTGCAATCTTGAGCCAGAGAGTGAATAAAAGGTCCTATGTGATAGCTTATGCATCCAAGACTTTGGATGGGGCCTAAGCAAATTATACAACCATAGAAAAAAAATTTCTTACTATTATCTTTGCTTTGGATAAGTTTAGATCTTATTTACTTGACACTAAAGTAATTATTTTTACTGATCATACAGCATTGAAGTACTTGCTGAAGAAGCCTGATGCGAAGCCAAGATTGATTAGATGGATGCTATTACTTCAAGGGTTTGATATTGACATCCAGGATAAAAGTTGAACAGAAAACTTAGTGGTAGGCCACTTGAGCTGGATTAAGGCTCCAAAGGTAGATTCTTTACCTATTGATGATGACTTTCTAGATGAGCATTTGTATGCTATGTATAGTTTCTACACATGGTATGCAAACTTAGTGAATTATCTAGCTGCTTATGAATTGCCTGTTGATTTAAATAAACATTAGTTAAATAAGTTTAGGAGTGAAACTAGATATTATATTTGGAATGATCCATATTTGTGGAGACTATGTAGTGACCAAGTGATTAGATGTTGTGTGCCTGATATAAAATTTGATTCTGTTTTGAAATTTTATCACAGCACTTACATGTGGAGGTCACTTCAATCCAAAATGCACAGCTAGGAAGGTTCTAGATAATGGATTATATTGGCCTATCTTGTTTCATAATGCCTTTGATTTTTGTAAAAGATGTGTTGGGTGTCAACAAATAGGTACCATATCTGGGAGAAATGAAATGCCACAACATCCCATTTTGTTTTGTGAAATCTTTGATGTGTAGGGCACTGATTTTATAGGACCTTTTTCCTAATTCTTTTGGCTTTGCATAAATTTAACTAGCTGTTGATTATGTTTTGAAGTAAGTGGAAGCAAAACCCACTAAGCCTGATGATTCTTTTGTGGTAGTAGAGTTTGTTCACTCTCACATTTTCTACAGGTTTGATATCCTCAAAGCCATTATTAGTGACTAGAGCACTCATTTTTGCAACCGGAATATGCAAAACTTGCTTAGCAAGCATAGTGTTGTGCATAAAGTAGGTACTCCATATCACCCTCAAACAAATGGACAAGCAGAGATTTCTAACTAGGAGGTGAAGCACATTTTGGAGAAAATAGTGCAGCCGAATAGGAAGCATTAGAGCAAGAGGCTAAATGATGCACTTTGGGCATATAGGACTACCTACAAGACTCCTATTGGTATGTCACCCTATCAACTAGTATTTGGGAAAGCTTATCACTTACCGATAGAAGTGGAGCACAAAGCTTATTGGGCTATGAAGAATGCAATTTGGATTTGAATGGAGTGAGGTCTCACAGAAAATTCTAACTCTAAGAGCTTGAAGAGATCCACTTGGAAGCCTATGATAATGCAAGGATCAATGAAAAAAAAAAAGACAAAGGCTTTCCATGACAAGATGATTGTAAGAAAGGAGTTTGTAGTTGGACAAAACGTTCTACTTTATAAATCCCATTTAAAGCTCATGCTAGGTAAACTTCATTCTAAATGGGAAGGTCTATATCTTGTTTCTCATGTTTTTCCTTTTGGTGTAGTGGAGCTTTTGGATGAGCAGACTGAAGCTAAATTCAAAGTCAATGGACATAGGCTCAAGCACTTTCATGAAGGAGTTCCAAGGGATGACAAGGAAGAGCTCCAACTTTAAGACCCATGTTGATTACCTAGTTGTACACTTTCCCTTTCCCCTTTTATATTATGTTGTCTTTATGTTGATTGGATCTTGTGCTGGCATTGAGGACAATGCAATGTTTAAGTGTGAAGGGGAGCAATCAAATAAATTTTTAGTTTTGCTTTGTTTTGGTTAGTTTTTCTTTCTAGGTTTTTAGTCTTTTGTTTTACTTTTGAAGTTTAGTGTTGTTTTTGAAAGCTTAAAAAAATTATTTTTATGGAAATTGCTAGTAATGAGGTGATCATAGCTTTGATATATCTTGATTTGATAAGAAAATTGATCTTATGTTAAGAATGTTATTAAGTGGCAATTAGCTTAGCTTTAATGAACTTTGATGATGGTTAATTTACCTTGTGAGATTTTTATGCCTATTGATATCCATTTCTAGTGTGTATCCTCTATCTTGCTTTTACTCTAGAACTTAGTTTGAATCTTATTCAAGGCCATATTTGTTCATTTGCCATGTATGAAAAGGATTAAGGCATTCATTGTGTTTTGTTTTGTTATAGGCTAGAGCCAAATAGCCATCCCTTATGTGTTTTATCCATTTGCTTAACCCCATTGAGTTATGAATGTTTTCTTTCTATCCATTTTAGCCATGAAAAGCAAATAAATAATCTTCTTACCTTGATTAGGATACGTTTAATCTTTAAGAGCATTGTATTTTGTTAAGATGGATGGAGGTGCATTTTTCATATAAACTTTGGGCCATTTGTTTGTTCTTTTTGGAAATATACCAAGTGAAAAAAAATAAATGAAAATGAAATGAAAAAAATGAATGCTTCTTGTGTTGAAAATAAAAAAATAAAAAAGGGTGAAAATTTATAGAAAAATATAGAAAGCAAAAGAAAAGCATGTGAAATGTATTGAAAAGAGAGAAAAAAAAGGAAGGAAAAGCTACTTTTGTTCTCTTAGTGCATATACTTGTTTGTAGTAAATGGGGCCCTAAAATGCACTCTCTTTCCATTCTATATCCTCTTGATGCTCTAGATGATTTTCAAGTATCCACTTTGCTTTTTGAATTCCCTTCATTCTTTTGTTTGCCACTTGTTTCATACCTTAGCCTTCATTACAGCCTTAATAAAGACCTTTTGATTCATTCATTGGCAATTGATTTTAAGTGGTAGAGATGTAGATAAGATTCAAGAATATAGTAGTAAAGTTGAATAGGTTGGAATTCGAGAGTGAACATCTAATTCTAAACACTAGAGAATAGAGTAACAAATACTATACCATGTGAGGGACTATCACTGTAACGTCTGATTTTTGTAAAAACGAAGGAAATGGATACGTTTTAAGAGTAAGCCCTCGTAAATGAATTGGTTAAGGCCCAACAAAATTAGAATAATGATCTAGATATTAAGTAATGAAAATAGGAGGCCAGAGGTACCCGAAAACAGAAGCCAAAATAACCAAACAGAATTTAAGGAAATAGTTATGTAACGTAATGGCATTTTCATAATTTTGGAAAAATTTTAGAATACTCATAGGAGGGCTTTTTAAATAGAAAATTTAAGCTCTCTAGGGTTCTCAGAGGCCTTAAAAACCATTGGAATTCCTGGGACAATTAAAACCCCTCCAGTGTATATTTTCTGATATCAGTTGACTTAAACTTTGATCCCTTCGTTTAGGAAGGTTTTAGCTCCAAATTGAGTGATTCTAAAGGCATTTTATAAGACTGAGAACCTAAATTTTATGATGGAAAAGATAGCTATAAAATTTCGTAGCCATTGGACCACGTTTGCCCCTCGGATGACATGATTTCAAAACGGGCCAAATGAACAGTACCAGTGCAAATCCGAAATTCTGATACCAACTTTGAAAAATCATAGAAAATTCCACAGACCTCCAAATGACCTGATCTTTGGCTTCCCAAAAATCTCTAGGCAAGATCTACTTGCATACAAAATTCCAAGTCAAGAAGAGGTCATTTGGTCAGATTTTGCCATAGCTCAAGCTTATGGCAATTTTGGTCTCAACAAGAGGCAACTTTGGTTCAAATGAGCCATCCATGGTTCCACACACATTTGAGCAACTTAGAAAGCATAAATATAGCATAAATAAGTCCCTCATAAGGTCTGAACTCTCATGCAACTCAAATTCACCATGCCACTTCCATAAACATACATACACAAATGGGCTCCCAAGTGGTCAAAATACATAATTCTACTCATTAGACTCTATTCTTGATACATACAGTAACTTTACATAGTTTTACACTTGTTTAAAGTGTCATGGCTCAAAAATAACATTTACATATCTACTTTTACATTCTAGTCATCATAGTATATCAAAATATAAAGGTTTGCCAAGAGATGGAGATTTAAGCTCCTTGGCTTCCATCCTTTGAGTCTTGAACTCCACCTAGATCATATGAGATGAGAGAAAGGAGGGGGTGAGATTCATTGAATCTCAATAGCTCATACACCTATTCAATCACATTTTCAAGGCATATAACATGTCAAGGGTACAAGTATGCAACTACTCAATCAATGAAGCATTCAATTTTCACATTTTTATGTCACAAACACATGTCAAGAATAAGAATGAGCTCTAGGGACTTTTGGGTTGGCCTCACCCCATTTCTAGGACTTTTGGATTGCCTCACTCTTGGCTCTTGGGACTTTTGACTTAGCCTCACCCATCCAAGGGACTTTTGGCCTTGTCTCACCCATGCCATGAGACTTTTGGCATCTCCTCACCCACATTAAGGGACTTTTGGCACTACCTCACCCTTATGAGCCATTTCCATCATTCAAAGACATTCAAGAAAGCATATTGGTACCAAAATAGCAACATAGCATCAAGTGGCATGTCTCAAACATATAAACAGACACACAAGCACACAATGACACCATATGCAACAAGAAAATGCAATAAGAAAAGGTGGAGAGCTACCTTGATACAAATTCAAGCTTTACTTTGCTTGTTTCTTCTCCTTTTTGGTTCCACAAACACAAGGAGGTGGGGTTGGATTTCTTTGGCCTATTCACAATAAACAACACTAAATTATACTCTTGGAACAAATTATGACATCCAACTCACTCTTAAGACTACACTTTGGTCTATTTGTCACAATATGGTTCCATTAGAGGCCTAATGAAGCAACTACCATAATTAACATTCTTGGTTCCATTCTCTTGCCATATTTAGACCTCTTGACCTCATTTAAGGTCCTTGAAGCCATCACACACTCACTTTCACAAACCTAGGTCCATGTTGCTTCATAAGGTTACATTATGGAAGCCATTGCCTCATCTCCCAACCTAAGGCTTCTAAATTTTGTCCAAGGGTTTCTTCTATCTTCTTTTATCATATAAAGTCCCAAATCAAGCTTGGAACTATTTAAAATACTCCCTAGCTATCTCTAAGAGTCTTGACCTAGTTATGCTTCCATTAAAACCCCATGGAGTTTGGGATTTTTCCTTAATGGATAGGGCCCTTGGGAGGCCCCCTAGGAGTCTTAGAAACTCAAACAAACACTCACATATGATGGGGAAGTCTTGAATCAACCCAGATTTTAATTTATGTTCAAGCACCCTACACTTTTCCAATTTGAGTTTTACTAGTTTTTCATGCATTTCTTTGGTATAATCCATCTTCCCATGCCTTAGTTTGATGGATTCTTTTGGATTACAAAACAGAAACTCTTCCCTCTTCATGGTTCTGGTTGAGACATCCTACCATGGAAGAGGAGAAGGAGAAAAAGAAGCAACAAAGG
>JAIUCV010003472.1:0-27526 GCA_026724425.1 Erythrophleum ivorense
TGCTCATATGGACTTCTATTAAATCCATTGTCAATGAAGTATGTGTCAATACGTGTATACCATGCTCTAGGCACCTGTTTTAATCCATTTAGCGCTTCCTATACTTGTAAACTTTATCTTCCTCTCCTTTTTTTAAATAACCTAATGGTTGTTCAAGGTAAATTTCTTTTTCAAATGCACCATTCAAGAAAGCAGACCTAACATCCATTTGAAATATTGTCCATTAATTTTGGGTAGCTACGGAGAGAATCATACGTATCATGTCCAATCTAGCAACTGGAGCAAATACTTTAAAGTAATCAATTTCAAGTTTCTGTTTGTATCTTTTTACTACCAATTGTGCCTTGAAACATTCTATCTCCCCATTTGATTTGAATTTTGTCTTATACACCCACTCAATATGTGTATACCATGCTTTAGGCACTTGTTTTAATCTATTCGGAGCTTCCTATACTTATAAAATTTATCTTCCTCTCCTTATTTTAAATAACCTAGTGGTTGTTTAATGCAAAGTTCTTCTTCAAGTACACCATTCAAGAAAGTAGACCTAACATCCATTTGAAATATTATCCACTAATTTTGGGCAACTACAGAGAGAATCATATGTATCATGTCCAATCTAGCAATTGGAACAAAGACTTTAAAGTAATCAATTCCAAGTTTTTGTTTGTATCCTTTTACTATCAATCATGCTTTGAAACATTCTATCTTCTCATTTAGTTTGAACTTTGTCTTATATACCCACTTAACATCAATATGCTTCTTTCCTTTTAGAAGAGTAGCTAACTCCCATGTATTACTCTTCTCAATTGCTTGTATTTTTTCATTCATTGCTTTAATCCAATGATCATCATTCATGGTTACTTCATATATCATAGGATCATAGTCAGCAAATAAAGCATAATAAGTAACATTTTCCTCCCTATCATCAAGATCATTATCTCTGCCAACTTCATAGTCTTGTAAGTGAGCAGGTAGATGTCGCTCTCATTGTGGATATTTGTGAGATAATGTATCAGCTGATTCATCAAGACTTGTAATACTTGCTGGTGGTTCTTCATTTTGATCATCTTTCTTGTTTATGATTACTAGTACAAGTAGCAATTCCTTTTCTTTTTTTGACCAATCCCACACTCTGTTTTCGTCAAAGTAACATCTCGACTAATGATTATCTTTTGAGTTTTTGGGTTGTATAACTTGTAACCTTTTGTTTTTTCACTATATCTAACAAAGATGCATTTTTCTACCTTGTCATCAAGCTTCTTCCTCAATTCATCTAGAACATGTGCATAAGTAATGCAACCTAAGACCTTCATGTGACTCAGATTGGGCTTTTGTCCATTCTAGGCTTCTTGTGGAGTTTTATCTCATACACTTTTCACAGGGCACCAATTCAAGATGTAAACTACATAGGCCACCACTTTTGCCCAAAAGCTCTTCGGTAATTTTTTGCAATGCAACATACTTCTTACCATATCCATGATAGTTCTATTTTTCCTTTCTACCACTCTATTTTGTTAAGGAGTGTACCTTGTAGTTAATTGATGCTTAACGCTTTACTTTTTCAAGAAATCATCACAAACTATATACTATGTTCCCTTATCAGTTCTTAATGTTTTAAAAGTATAACCACTTTGCTTCTCAATATATGCTATAAAACTCTTGAGTGCATCACAAGCATCAAATTTGTTTTTAAAAAAATAAACCCATGTCTTCCTATTTAAGTTATTAATGAAAGTAATAAAACATTTGTTATCTCCATTGGATGGAACATCCACATAGCATAAATTTGAGTGCACCACTTAAGTGGTTTTATAGCTCTCCATGTACACCCTTTCAAAAAAGGATCTCGATGGTTTTTTCCCATTCCACAAGCTTTGCACATTTGATCAAGAACTTAAATGACTAGCAAGCCTGTAACCCATTTTCTATTCATAAGAAACTTGATACTTTCAAAGTTGAAATGCCTAAGTTGGATGTGCCAAAACTAATTATCATCAACAATTGCAACATTGCAAAACAAGGAAGTATCATACTTGATATTTATTGGAAATAGACGATTGCCTAGCATATTTATCTTTTCTATCAATCCTATCTTTATGTCATTAATAGTGCAACCTTTCTTATTGACCTGTAGATCATAACCTTTCTTAACTAGTTGTCCCTCACTCAAGAGATTTTGACATGTACCAGGTGCATAAAATGCATTTGAAATATAGTTTAAAGATCCATCCTTCAATCTGATGGCAATCTTCCTTTTTTCCAAAATTGCAAGTTTTGAATTATCATCCAATTTAACTATGGTTTAAAAGCTTTCATCTAAGTCAAAAAATATTTCTTTTTCCCATATAGATGATTATTGCAACCTGTATCTAATAACCATTGATTATGATTTTCATTAGCAACTATATGACTAGCAATGAGCACTGTCTTCATATTTTCTTCATTTTCTGTTATTTGTACATGACTTTCTCCAACATTTGATATTTTAGCATGACATTCTCATTTATTGTGACCTTACTTTTTACAGTAATGACATTGAATATAAGATTTGCATTCAAATTGAAAAAATGTTCGTACTTCTTGCATTTATGACATTAAATATTATATTTATTTTGAAAAAAGTGATTACCTCTTATGCCTTGACTTGAGTTTGTTCTGAAATTCCTCCCTCTTCCTTTTCCTCTGAAATTTTGACCTCTTTAATTATAATCCTCCCTTCTTTGAACAACTTCCTTATTTCTCACATTTGCTTGAGCTTTTAGTGCTTGTTCAATTGTGCCTCTTAATCTTTCATTCATTCGGTCTTAGCCCAAGAATTGCTTCCCTGGTACCTTTTCCCCTTTTCCATCCAGCGCTTAGCTTGTGGAAAGGCTACTCTTGAAGGTTTGACTTTAAAGGTATATTCTGGAAAGTCGCCCTCGATCCCCGTAACACAAATCATTCAAATTCATTGTGTTAAGATCTTGAGACCTTTTAATAACTGCTACCACATAATCAAATTTGCTTGTGAGTATATGCAAGATTTTCTCTATGAATTCTTTTTCTTTTATACTATCACCATTGCTTTTCATATCATTTACTAGCTTATCCATTTGTGAAAAATAATCACGAATATTTTCATCTTTGCCTTGTTCCATTAACTCAAATTGTCGCTTTAGGCCTTGAAACCTCGTTCGTTTGACTTGATCTGCACCTTCATATGTTTTGAGTAGAGCTTTCCTAGTTTCCTTTGCTATTTTAACATGGAAAATTTTTTTAAGAACAAATAGATCCTCAAATTGACAAATTAGAAACAAAGTTTTTTCATTAGATAAGTGATCTCTATCTATTTGTTGTTTATTAGCCTTTGATAGTTCTACTCCTACTAGTTTAACAAAACCTTTCTTTAAAATTTATCCATGACCATTACCTTTTAAACATAGCTCCATCAAACGTTTCCACATAGCAAAATTAGTTTTACCATTAAACCTAAAAATTACATATTGTACTTATTGAATTCCCCGTGCCCCTGTGCTTGAACTTGTTGCCATCTTGGTATGATTGACTCTGATGCCAATTGTTAGAAATTAATAAAAACAATAATCTGGGTAGAAATGTGAATTTTATAAAAACTGAACACTCAAATTTCAATGAATGAAAATACGCTTTCAAACTTGACCTTTTGTTAATGGCCACACTTAATGCTGCACGAGAACTTGTTGGAGTTCTTCACTCTTTTTTCTAATTTCACACACACTTAAATGAAAGTATTCACCCTTATATATACTCATGACAAGTTGGCATAATACTTTGACTGACTTTACAAGAAAAATAAAAGACAGCTAACGATATTAGTTGTCAACACCTATTACATCTTTATTTTAATAGCTAAGATTTGCTAGCTATATAGACTTCAAAACTTCTAGCACCTTTTTGGCTAAGTTTAACTCTTAACACTATTGCTTCAGATGATTCAAGTAAAGATATGGAAATAAACAAAGAGGAAGAAAAACCCCTGATAGCACAAGAAAACATGGTAACTCAGAATGTAGATGCTATTGAAGATCACGTGCAGATCCTATAGCTTCATCATGACTTTATGCAAGTTGATGGAGGCAATAACACCATTTACCAATCTAATGAAGATATAGATATGGATGAGCTATTGGCACTACTATAATGCAATGAACTGCCATTTCAAGACTTTGAGAGACTTGGATTCGATACACTTGAACATGTGGAGAGATTTGAAGTTAAAAGGCTTGGTGATTTTCAACCATCCCGTCATATCACAGAGTTAGATATAAGGGAGAGCTTGAGCTTGATGGAATAGAGGAGTTGAGAAAGATTTTGCATCACCATTTAACTATTCATCTTTTCACGTTGCGAGAAGATATTAATAAGATAAAGGAACTAGCTAATAAATTAGCAAAGCCTTTTTTAGAACATTGGTCTTTTTAGGGTTAATCAATTACTAAGGCCTGACTTGAAAATTGGTTTCGATTGGCATTTCCAAATATGGGCAAACAAATTAACAAGACAATGAGTTGCAATGAACTGATTTGGAATGTTAATAATCATCACAAGCTTTTGAAATGGGCCTCAGGGTTATATAGTTTGGGCTAATCCCATGGGCCACCAATGCATCAATGTCACACCTTGAATGGAGATGCAACCGATAAGAGACACAAAGACACCTTGCACCTATAAGCCTAATAGACACACAAATCCTTATATAATTTTGGTGCATGATTCAAATTTCATATGACACTCCAAATTAAATACAATTTCATAAGCCTACTTATCCTTATCAAGATCATAATTTTACAACTTAACCATATTTTACATCAAAATCACAATTTGCTGGTTATAGTAAATCTGATACAACTTTCCCTAAAATTAGGATATTTTGAATTACCTACAACCCTCCAACCAAGAACATAACAAGAAAGCTTGCTATCTACTATCAAACAATGTAAAATCATAACTAAAAAAGCAAGGATTTTGGTTATAGTTTATGGAGCAAACTCTAGAATATCACTATATATACAGAGACAACAATTTAATAATGTTAGACAAATCTATTGCTGGCTTTTCACTAACAACTTTTTTAAGCTACATTGGATGAGCATTAGACACAAGTTTCTTATTTGTAAAAAAATAAATAATGAAATGAGTTGCAATACTCAAAGAGTATAAGATAAAATATGATAGCTAAAGAGATAAGTAGACACAAAATCTTTTTAAATGAAAATAAGTTATGAGATGATACTAATTATTAAAACCTTTAAGTATGGAAAGACATGAAAATAATTTTTGTAAAAAATTAACATTTATAAATCTTTAAATAGAAAAGGTATGCAATAATTGGTATAAATAAAAAATTAAAAGATTTAAGTTAATGTAAAATTGATTCACTGTGTTATTAATAAAATAAAATACAAGAAATGTACAGATATATAATATGCCAATAAAAATGAAAAATTAATTGGAGATAATTATGAAAAATAATTAAATTTAATAACTAAGGGCTAACAAGATTATTGTTAGTGACTAATATTTTGTACAATCTTACCTTATATGTATATATTTATCATATTATATGTATAATTCATATTCAAAAACCTTTTAAAGTAAATGATCTAAAAAGAAAATTTCACAATTAATGATATGATATTTCATAATCAAACATTTAAATAATACTATAAAAATAAATTGAGACAAACTTATTATTGTTTGAATTCTCAAAAATAACACTTTTCACATGTCATTTCATAGCTATTTTGATAATATAACACATTGCATATCATAATCTAAAAAATTTAATATCATAATAATATGCATACATTATTGCACTTTCTAAGATACACATCCCAACATATGCACAAAATGTATATAAGAAATAGAAAAAAAATAAATAAATAAAAATTAAAAATATATTATACTTTATAATCAACTTATTATACTTGCCAAATAATAATTGATTATTCAATCTAAAATACTATTGCACCAAGATGGAGTCCCTATACACATATTTGCAACAATCTAGACAAGTATAGAACAATCTCAATTCGTTGCTTTCTACTTTATTTTTGTTAAATTTTCCTTAATTAGTCACTATTCCCATGCTAGTCAACCTTGGTATTGCACACTCTAATTTAGTTTACTTGTTACTTATTTGATTCCTACTCTTAATATTAACACCACCAAAATTACTAGACAATTACCTTGAATTTTACAATGGAGTTTATCTTACCTTGCTCAATTAAATTGTAAATGACCTATGATAATTTCTAAATATTAAATTAAACAATTTGCATTTTCCCAAGTTTAACCTAACACAAAACATAATTAATTTGATTGCTCTATCACTCAATTAATCCTCATTCTTCTATAATCCCCTACTTAGCTTGCACACTTTGTAGATTTATTTATGAACCCCCCTAATAATCAATTTAGTCAACTTCCTACACATACAAAATTTCCCAATTAGGTTCATCCAGCAAGGGCAATAACCTATCTAGTTTAATTTATGCCCCATTTTAATATTCAAATTACTTTGGTTAGACCGTCATCCAACTTGATTCATATTTCAATCATTAGACTTCTTACCTTTATCATTATAAAATTAATCCACCTTAATTAAAATTTTAGGGGATGGTTCAATTTTACAATGGCATGATAAGTTAAGGATGGGTTAATCCTTCCCATTCCTGACGGGAATCAAGCCACAAGAGAAACACTTACCAAAGCTTGAAGGTACCCAGAACCCTTTCCCACTTCTCCATAGATATGGCTTCAATAAAAATTTCTTACGTATGTCCAAGACCCACACTAGGTTTTAACAAAATGGATGTTACATGTGCTGAGAAAATAACTGTTAGTTGTTGAAATTTTTGAACTTAAAACTGATCATTAGGAGAAACGGGAAAAGAATGGAAAAGTGACATGAAGCTGCTTACCGAAGGAACAAAACAGAGCATACACCATTGGGAAATTTCTTGAGCAAGGAAGAAAATGGAAAAGCATTAGGACTCATTCCTTTCATCCACACAGCTTTCAGATAATTACCATGGCCCATATCATAAATTGATGGTGGACAAAATCGAAGCCAAACTTTAGGGACGAACTCGGACAGACCATAAGTTGAGGGGGAAAGCAAAATGGGACGATGACGAGAAGAACAAACCCAACATAAGACTTACTGCTGGAACATTATGACCCCTAAGCTAATATTACTGGAGATAGAACGGACAGCAGCTCCAAAAAGGAAAAAAAAGGAACCAAAAAATGAAGTCTGGCCGAGGCCTTCAAGTTCTGCAGCTGCTAGCGCGAGCTAGGGAAGAACACAGAGAACGAATGGAGCAGAGAAGGTCATGATTTCATGGAAAAAGAAAGAGAGGATTCACGCCAAGTTAGAACAAAAAAACCGAGGAGTAGATCTGGGAGGAGCTTCGGTCAAACTGAAACAGAACAGATGGAGAAGAAAGAAGCGCATGGGAGAAGCAGAAGAGGGAGATGACGGAAATAGAGCATAAACGAAGATTGGCTTGGCCGAAGAGGGTGCTACACGTTCAAAGAAATGGAGATAGGAGAGGGACGAAGCACCAAAAGGCCAGAGAAGGAAGAGAGGAAATCTTCCCACAGACAGAACTAACCAGCAGCAGAGATGAATACTGAGATGACAAGCTGCGGAAAACAGACACTGAACTCGCAGAAGAGAGGAAGAAATTTTCATGCGGACAGAGGAAGCTTCGGGACAGAGACTCGGCTGAAGACGCGCGGTTTTGTTCAGAGAAAATCAGAGGGAGTTTCGAGTAAATGAGGAAAAGTGCCAGGGCTAGAATAAAATCTCTCAAAATTTGCAGTCTACCTCCTAGCAGAAGCCTTAACAACGCTCAGGTTCAGGTGGGTAGAAATAAGGAGAATAGAAAATGATAAATATGGCTTTGGTTAAGTTAGAATTGGTTAAGTTAGAACACAGATCATGAAAGAGTGAAGTAGAAGGTGATAGCTACTTCGGTTATGGTACTCATGTTTTATTTTATTCAAATTTTATTTTATGTTTAAGTCTTTGATTTTATTATTTTAAATTATTCTTTTAATTAAATTATTGTTATTTTAAATCTTAATTACTTAAGTGCTTGATAATATTTTTATTTTTATTTTTTGTTATATTATTATTACTAATTCTAGTTATTTAAATTTTTAATTATTAATGGCATTACATGTATTTTATTTTTTTTATTTTAATTAATTTTCTTATTATTTCAAGTTGCCAAATTATTTGGGTTGTTACAATCAAGTAGTTCAGACTTGAAACATTCATAAGGAAGGCCCAACAAAAGTTACTAATTTGAAGTTTCTAGTTGGACCTTATATTGCTAGTGAACTAAAGGTGGATGGCTCAGGCTACATGCCCATTGCCCCATTCAAGATGCTGACGATATTTGGATGGCAAATTTATCAGCATATCATGTGTAACTTTGGAACGTCATAACGTGCTAAATCAATTCTCTGGGACTCAAGGCAAGTTCAATCTATTTTGAATACTAAAGTCTATTTCCTATACAAAAGGTTAAAGATAAAAAAAAAAATTTAGGAATAAAAAATAATTTTTTTGTTTTTATTTTGAAAAATTTATAAAATAGAATAAATACTGTTAAATAATAATTATATGTGTATAACAGACATTATGCAAAATTTTTCTTTTCTTTTTCCTTTTCATTCCAACCACCAAACATACCAAGAGTGAGGATTCAATCTTTACGGAACTTACAGGGTGAACATGCAAAATGTAGCATACAACATACAAAATGCAAGTGCTAAGAGGAACCCTTTCAACATGTATGTTGTAGAAGGATGATGTTGGATCTTTGGCCTATTAGGGAGGAAACATAAGAGTAGTCTTCAAGCCATCAAAAGCAAATGGGGTTTTTGAAAGCTTTTCTGGAAAAACTTCCATAGCCCATCCATATGATTCGTTTTAGATGGAATTGTTGTATGCTGGATAAAATCATGATAGTTCAAAAATTGCGATTGTTAATATGTAAATATAAGCTAGTTTTTCTTTCATTTTAATAGAAATTATGTAGTTTTTAGATAATATATCTAAGATGGTTTAGAACTTTTGGTTACAATGAAGTTGTTGGTGTTGATGTTGTTGGCTATAATGGAGGCTTGTTTTTAGGATATCATGAGGAATATAGCTATCAAATCATTGATGTGTCTCTTCATTAGCTATATCTACAAGTGGAGAATCCTTAAGGTCAGTGCTTCTTTATCACCTTTATGTATGGTTTCCCAGAATTATCTGATCATTATGTATTATGAGAATGGTTCAAAATAACTATTATGTCAATTAATATACTTGGATTGCTATTGGTGATTTCAATCAAACTGTTTACTCATAAGAGAAAAAAAGTAAGATGTCTTTCATTCAAGGTAGAAGACATTTTCATGAAGTAATGGATGCATGTTAGTTTATTGATGTCTCCAAGGGGAGCTTGGTATATATGGACAAATAACATACAAGGAGATGATGTTGTATGGGCTCATCTCGATAGGGCTTCATGCAATTCTCAATGGTTTGGAGTATTTCCCCACTCAAGTTTGCAAACTCTCAATTGGGCCGCATTGGCTCATGCACCATTGGTTTTTTCCATGAAAATGACCTTGTCATTTCAAAAGTGCCCATTCTAGTTTGAAAGTTTTTCATTTAACTTGCACACAATGTAGAAATATTGTCTATAGTGTTTGGAATGAATTGGTACACAATTTCAATCAAATTGTCATTAATAAGGGCCTAATAGAAAGCAAATATAAGCAAGCACTAGAATTTTGGTAAAATTGTGAGAAATCTTTATGGGCACAAAAGGCAAGACAACCTTGGTTAACGCAAGGGGATTGCAATATCACATATTTTCATAATTTGGTGAATAAGCATTGCATTAACCATTTTATATCTAAAATAAAAGATAATAATAATAGTTGGATTAATGATTCAAGACAAATTGAGAACAATAATAAGGGATATTTTTAATAGATTTTTTCTACAAACATAGAGCTCCTAGGAGGAACCATCAATTAAGAGCTTGATCAAATTGAACTCCCTAAATTATCCAATATTCACATTTGGCATCTTTTAAGGCCAATTTTAGTGATGGATTTTGAGCAAGCAGTGTTCCAACTAAAAGCAAATAATGCACTAGAACTAAATGGCTTCCATGCTAATAATTTTATTAGATATACTAGGATGTGGTCAAGGGAGATTTGATTAATATGGTCAATAGTTTTTTTCATCAAGGTTATTTATTAAAAGCTCTAAACCAAACATATACTATCCTTATCCCAAAATGTGAATCTCCACAATCACTCAAGGATTACAGAACTATCAGTTTATGTAATATGATTTACAAGCTAATTTTCAAGGTTACGTGTAATTGTTTAAAAGGAGAACTCATGGATGAAATCACTCCAAATCAAAATACATTCCTTCTAGGATGAATAATTTCTGGTAATACTATTTTGGCTTTAAAACTAATATCAAAATTGCAGGGTGCTAAGAGACAAGAAATAAGATGGTGTACTTATAAATTAGACATTGCAAAGGCATACGATAAAGTTTTGTGGCAATTCCTAAGGATAGTTCTGAGGAAAATGATGTTTCCAAATAGTTGGATCCAACTGATAATGTCATGTGTTTCAATGGTTTCTTATCAAGTGGTTGTTAATGGTCACCTAACTAAACGATTTATTCCACAACAGAGACTTTGCCAAGGTGATCCGCTTTCCCTGCACCTTTTTTGTTATGTGCTAATGTATTGTCTAGCATGATTTATATAGTAGAATACAACTAAAAGTGGCTTGAAATTAAAATTTTAAGGCCCTTTGAACCAATATCTCATTTGATGTATACTGATGATACATTATTGTTTTTTAAAGTTTTAAAAATTATGTGTCATCAAGTACGTCACGTTTTGGATTATTATAGTAGATTATTGGATCAATTCGTTAATACAAAATTTATAATTGTGTTTAGTCCATGTGTGCCTTATAGAATGAAGAAAAGTCTTGCTAACATTTTTAGGGTCAAATTTAAAATAAGATTTGAGAAATATGTAGGCACTCAGAAGATTTAGGTCAAAGTAAAACCCAATTATATTAGTAGGTTATTAATAAGATTGATAAGAAATTACAAACATGTAAATCAATATTGTTGTCACAAGCCAATAGATTTATATTGATAGAATATGTTCTAAATTTGACTCTAACTTACTCATTTTTGTACTTTGTATAACTTTAAAAATATTGCCATAAGATAGAAATAAAACTAGCTAGTTTCTTTTAGGGTTACACCAACTCCAAACCAAAAGTACATCTTCTTAGATGGCCTAAGGTTTATTGTTGTGCTTAGGAAGGTGGTCTAAGAGTCAAACAAACTCAGGCTTTTAATCATGTTTTGTTAGCCAAACATGTGTAGAGATTGGTGGTTCTTTATTTAGTTAGGTGTCAATATCTAAATATTATAGGGATAATCAAGAAGGTAGAATTCAAAGTCATTCAACAAGTACTTAGATCTAGAAAGGTATTTAGAAATTTAGTCTAATAATATATGGTAATTTACATTGGAAATTAAGAAATGGATCTAAAGCTTATTTAACTAACCACCACTGGTGGCCAACGCCATCAGACACTAGTAATTTATGGGACCATGAGTGATCTTATTCTACATGAACATAAATAATGGAATGTGGAGATTTTGAACTAGCTTTATGTATCAGAGTAGATCCAACATATTTTAAGAACATCATTTTCTATTATGGGGCACGTAGTCATGTTAGTTTGGAAAGGGAATCTAACAAGCAAATTTTATGTTGTAGATGGTTATAAATTGTTAACTCAAAATTCTCATCAGAATATTCAATCAAATGTCATAAATTGGACAAAGTCATGAAAATTTTAATTGCCTTTCTATATAGTACTTTTTTTATGGAAATTAGTAAGGGATGTACTTCTAAAATCTTTAATATTATGTGTTCATCATAAATCAATCAAGGAAAGGTGCCCGTTTTCTAATACAGAGGACGAGTCAATTAATCACATTTTCCTTCTAATACTTTGTTTTACAAGCTAGGGTCAACCATATTTGTAGATAAGAGAGTCAATGTGTTGGGAAGTCAAGTTATAATGGAGTTAGAAAACACATATTGAAGGCTTTAAAACATGTGTATAATGCAATATTCTTAAAGCAATATTTACCCCCCACTAATTGCTATAGAATTGTGAGTAGATTGCTTTTAAAAGTAATCCAAAGTGTTACACCTTGAAAATGGAAGCACAACTAACATGGAATATAAGATGATTTCACATCCATAAACTTGATCATCATATAAAATCTCTTTCTTCTACCAATTTAGTTGAAGATTATGGAAGGTGGCCATAGAATAACACTTCAATCACAAATTAATTGTTGTTTGTATACACATCATTACATATAGTTAAGCATTTATTTTTATTTCTGGTGGCAAAATAATATAATGTCTCCTATAAATAGGTCATTTCAAATTACTTATAACAATTAACTAGATAAATGCCACAAAAAAGAGCTCTACTCCCAATTTCTTATTACACAACATGACCAAGGTAGGATCTTGTTTGTAGTCTGTGGAGCTGATTCTAGAGTATACAAAAACCTATACAAAAGATATTTGACCATTAATACTGAACAAACTAATCGCTAGCTTACCACAACACTCTTATGGTTTGTGGTAAGCTGGCATAGCATTCAAACATAATTCCACTATTTGCAATAACAAATAATAGAATAAGTCATTATACTTAGTGAGGAGAAGATAAAGCATGTTAGTTGAAAGAACAAGTACGCACAGAGGTTTTCTATTGAAAATAAGTTTTATTGAAAGATTTTATAACTTGGATTTAATAAAGATTTTTAGAGGTGTTTAAATTAATTAAGAATAAAATTAGAATATTTAAATAAGAAAAATTCATAAAACAATATTATGAACTTAATTATTATTGATGTACACAAAACAATTTATAATATATAAAATTTTAAGTAAGAGAAATTTTAAACAAGTTCACCTGCAATACCTTAATAAATTAATTCAAATGGTTTTACGATAAGGAGTTAGGAATCAAATAAAATGAAATACTTGTATATTTATGTTTAGATTAATTAGGGTCCCATAATTAATTAAAAACAATAGAAAGGAAGTCATAAAGATTAATCCATATGTTAGAACAAAATAATAAACAATAATTGAAAAACAATAAATATCCTTACAAAAAATAAATTTGTATAAATCTTTTGTTGGAAGGTTTATGTAGAACTCAAATTTTAAACATGGGCACAAAGCCCATAAGGGTAAATAATCACATTTAGACATGATCACCCATCTTATGAACAAACAAAGATATCCTAATATTGACCTAAGTGTACTAAGAGCTAACATAATTGGTGTTAGCAACTAGTATTTTGTATAATCCTACCTCATATGAAAAATGAAATGAAATAAAATGAACATAGTTCATTTTTGTAAATCTTTCAAATATCCTAGCCCACATTCGAAATGTATATATATTATTATCTCTTTTACATAGATAACCTATCTAGTATTTCACACACTTGTCATTTTAAAAATCTATGCAAAGTTAAAAGATCAATATCAGCCTTCCAATATTCAACATGATAGATAGAATTCCATACACAGTCATGCTTAAATCATCACATTTTGTATAGTTAAGTTATTGGCATTCTTATAAACATATACGTATATTGAAAATGCCATTTCAACCTTTCCTTATTATGGATTAGTATATTGATTTTTCCTATAATTTCATATTCTATTCATTAACATAATTATTCTTAATATGTCATAACCTAAAAGATTTAGCATTACATAATATTGACACATAGGAGCAAACTACCTAGGGAAGCCTGTCCTGACAAACACATAGTATGCAATCAATAATTAAAAGAAGTAAAAAAATGAAATAAGAAATTAAAAATATATCATGTTTTGTAATATACTTATAATGCTTTTGAGCAATATTAGTGTTGGCCCTTCCATCACCAAACCACAATCAAATTTCTTCCATGGGAAAGACTGGATACATTATTAAATACAATTATAATGACATTAATAAATTCAAGAATCAAAGAAAAAACTTCCTTTTATATCTTATGTCATTAGACAACCTTATCAATTCTAGGTTAATTTCTACTCTTACCTTAATTACTACCAAGTCCCTTACACTACTTAGCTTACTTTACTTGCTACCATCACCAACTTAGATTAGTAATTAACTTGGTTCACCATTTTAAAGGTTTTAATTAGAGTTTATCTTAAGAGGTTAAGGTTAGGAAGTTGAATTGTAATACCTGGTCTTTTTAAAATTGAATCAAAATTGATAAGTTATAAAAGGAAGACCCTAAATCAAAGGATTAAAAGCTAAACAAAATTAGAATCTTTTTATTCTTGTTTTGCTTATATTTAATACTTTCACTTCATGAAATTATATATTGTATATTTGATTAATAAAGTTAATCATATGTGTGTGTATATACATATTAAGTTTAAGTATAATATCATTATCTCACGAATTTTAACCAAAAAAATTAAACATGAAAGGCACATAGAAAATGAGAAAAAGGAGTAAAGTTCATTTGAACTTGCCAAATTGCCTTTTTTTTTTCTTTCTTTCTATATAAATCTCTTATCTCTCATTTCATTTGTTCATCTTTTTTGCTCTCTGTTTCCCTCATTTCATTTGTCCACCTTTTTAACTTGTTTAATCCTCATTTCATCTGTTCATCTTTTCCACTCATTCAAGTCTTGCCATTTTTCCTCTTGTGGTTTTGTTTTTTATTTTCTCTTTATTTAAATTCTCATCTTTCTCATTTGATATTTGTTTATCTCTCCTCTCTTCAGTTTATTTTTTGTTTTTGTGTTACTGATATCATTTTTTTGACAAGTAAAAATTTTTAAATCTAGTTGAAATATTTTTTATTAAAGTTTTGATTTTATTTCTTACATTAGATTGGAATCTATTTGTAATGTGGATAAGAATCAATTTTGATTATTACTATATCTATTTTTTTTTAAAGATCTTGTAATCTGTTTGTAATGTGGATAAAAAATTGTTTTGATTATTATTATATTTGAGCTTTTTTGTTCAGATTTGGTTTTATTTTTTTTTCTTATTTTGCTCTGAAGAATCCATTTGGATTATTAATTTTTTTATCTAATTTAAATAATAGGAAGAACCAAATGAACATGAAGAATGAAGAATAGATACCTAGAAAACCTAGAAAATGCAAAACATGAAGTATGTGAGGAAATGCATAATAATAATAATAATAATAATAATAATAATAATAATAATAATAATAATAATAATAATAATAATATACAGATAAACTAAAATAAATATAACATAAATTATTATTAGTGATAAACAAGTTTATTAGATTAATGAATATATTAAAAAATATTACATAAATTAAAAAAGGAGTGAGCAAAAAATGGTTTCGACAAAGACACAGATTGACCAGTGTTTTACTAATTTCTTTCTTCCTTTTTTTTGTTGTTAGACCATAATTTTTTTAAAAAATTATAATTTTATTTTTTCAAATAAATAATTAAATAAAAATTAATTTTATTTTAAGTTTGATTTTTAAAATTGTTATTCATCACTTATATCATTTTTATTAATATTATTTATTAATTATTTTTATTATTTAACTTTTTATTAACATTATTAGTTAATTATTTATTATATATTAAATATAATTTATATTTGTAAATTAAAAAGCTACCAATGATGTTTATTGATGTGATGGTAGAGAGAAAAGCAAAGCACATTGCATGCCAACTGAATTATAATCCGAATAAAATATTGACAATAAAAAATTTGATAAATTATCAAATTACATTTTTAATTGAAATTCTTTCATTTCTAATTAAAATGATAAGTATTGACTAAAAGTTTAGTTAATAAACTTAGGTTTTGCTGTAGTGTAGTAATTTTAGTTTCTAACATTTTATTTAAATAATATACTAGAAAATAATAGTTTTTTAACAATATAATGAAATTTTTGAAAAAAATTAATATAAAAACAACAATTTTCATATAGACCTCATTAATATAATTTTCAACATCAACAAATGGAGATTAATTAAAAAAATTAATTTACCATCACATCACAATAAATAAATGAAAATTTCAGCTTATATGATTGAAATAAGATACAAGAATATATTAAAAAAAATTATGTCAACTTCACCCTTGACCCTTAGATCCTAACTCCATCATCAATGCCATTATTTTCCTTATTTTCAGAAATAACTATGTTGTATCACTTTATTTTTTTAAACTATCTCAAACACAATGAATCCGCGAAAACATCGCCGTCATTCTCGGTCCTAAGCTGACACGTGTGACTCGAATTTTGTACCGACGAGGAAACGTATAGATGGATTATGTGTGTGGAAAAAAAACAAAAAAAAAGCTTAGCATTATCATCGGTAATCACATTCAAGGTATTTGAAGAATTGTAATTTGTTGCATGCATGCATGGCTGAAGACATTGTCATTATGAACTTTTGTTGACTTTCTGAAGTGCACATGTAAGGTCAAAGTTGCATGCAGTTAGCTACTCACTATGATACCAACATGCTTGCACGTAATTTAGATAGGGTTACCAACAATTCATGATGAACATAAATTTTAATGACAAGGAAATAAAATTGTATTATTCAAAGGAGTTATTTTCATTATTAGTCTCAACACACCCACACAAACGGTTTTCTTTCATTATTCATTTTCATGTCAACTTAATTAGAAGCAAATATAGTATAATTGAATTATCTGGACTTGTCTGTTGACAACATGAATTATAATAATATTTGATAGTCAAAGTAAATAGTGAAATTGCATACCTGACGAGAAGTCTATTAATACACTCGTTAGATTAAAAACAAAAGGGAAGATCACACAACTTATTTTGTCCCTTAAGATTTTAGAATGGAGAAGAAGAGAGAGAGGTAGTACAGTTTTTAATATGATGTTTGTATTTATAATTAACTATTTTTTTATCTTTTCCATATGGATCAGTCTTGTGATAGAAAACTACTGATCACTAAAGGAATGTAGGTTGGGGTCTTATCTTAATGAATAAGTATATAATCCAACCTATTATAAATTACATACTTTTTAAATAGAATCTAATTTATTTAGGATTCAATTATCAAAAACAAAACTAATTGTTTAAAAAATAATATATATCATTATCTTATAATTAATTAATGCTAATCCATATCAAATATTAATTTATAAAAAAATTAATCTAACATTGTCATCATAAATTTGGCACTTTCAGCACCACACGCGTGTGAAAGTGATGATTTAATTTTCTGGTCTTTAATTGAGCCGCTAGTAATTATTAATTTTCACACGTATAACTATAAGAAAATTACAAGACATGAAAAAACACTACACAACCTACAAATCGAATAAAATGACAGACATTCCCGACTGGATTCAAAAAATCATGTGATATGTTAAATCATTTTTTATCTTTGCTTAAGAAGATATGTTATGATTTTATTGATCTTTTTATTTTTTAAATTAAATATTTTAACTTCTGTCATTAATACAATTAGAACGGCTTCTTAGTATAAGGATGGAACATTAAATTGATTGAGATGATCAAATCAATTCAATTCTCAGTTTATTTGAATTTTGATCGAGAACTAAAATTTGCATTTTTTTGCCTAAAATTTGTTTCGAATGTGTTTAGAGGCACCAGAATAGGATACCGTCCTCAACCGAAAAATAATATCTTGAGAATTTTTTTTTTGGGGTGTTATTCTTCTAAAATTGTTTGCGAAACAAATATTTTAAAAATATTTTCTCTCATATGATAATGATAAGCACATTTTAAAAGGATGAAATACGCTTTATCTTTGAATTTTATTATAATTATAATTTTAGTACATACAGTTTAAAATGGGTCAAACAGTCAATTTGACTTGAACTTAGGTTGGGACTTAACTGTAGACTTAAATATAGAAAAAAAAAAGACATACAACAATCTATAAACTTATGGGATGAAACCTAAATTAAAATCTCAAACTTCAAGTAATGACAATTGAATTTTTCATTCTCCCATGCGAAACTAAAAATCACTATATAAATTTAGAGGTATTTAAGTGACTTGGACCAAGGGCTCGAGTTTAGATGCCCCACGCCGAGCTACATCCAACTATTTAAAAATTCTTATAAAGTATCAAAATATCCGTTTTGATAGGATGAAAATTTTTTTAAAGAGATGAAAATAAAAATAAAATTAAGAATAAAAAAAATAAAAAGATCTTTTTATTTATATATTTCGTAAAAATAATATAGCAAAAGAAATAAAAGGTGACTAAATAAATATAACAACCATAACACTAAAAAATATTAAAATATTTAAAAAATTATAAGTAAGTTTACACAATAACTTTATACAGTATTTTTTTTGTTGTCAACAAAGACAAAATGGTTTTTTCTCTTGTCTTTCTCATCCAAAGGGTGTCTTTCCATAACAAATTTGAGGGAAAGCACAATACACTAGCGGCATGTTTTAGCGCGTAGAAAAATGAAAAGAAAAAAAATTTGTTAAAATTATAATTTTATTTTTATAATTATTATTCAATCATTATTTAATATTATTAATTAATTATTATTTAATTATTAAAAATAATAATATTAAAAATATTTTTTATCAATACAATCATCTTATTTTTATTTTTATCTTTTTGCATATTAAATAAGTTGTAGATGAATAGCCAGATTTTCAAGTATACCAAACAAGTTTAAAATTTTTTCCTCTGCCATTTTTTTTTTTCATCTTTCAAGTGTACAAAACACCACGTTTGATTTAAAAGAAAAGGCTCTACTTGGTTAGTCCTGCAGGGTAGGGTGGGCTACGCTAAAAGCACATGCTTAAAATTGACCTATTTTATTTTTATCCCAACTCACCACATCATATATCTAGTAGTAGTTGGCTTGACCAATTTTAACATCTTTATATAAATTTGCAAAATTGAATTAGAATCGAGCAATGAAAATGAGATTGGAATTTAAGGGAAATTATATTCAAACCCATACTAAAAGAATTGAAATTGAAGGTTCGCTGACCAAGAAAACAAGCTTAGTACGGAGTAGACACATCTATTTTTAGTATCTTGAGAGCATCACACCAAGAATTGAATAGAAAACAAACTATTTTTTTTTTCAGGAAGTTACAAGAATAGAAATAGAAAACTTCATGTTTCTTATTGGACTTTGATTGTGTAGGCACTTTTTTTCCGTTTGTTTTCTCACAGTATGTTTAGATACGCGTTGCATCCCTCCCAAATCACGTTTAATATGAAGCAAGAATAAAAGCTTTTACATAAACGTAATTCTACAACATACCGCCAAACATGCACTCAATCAACTGGCCATTTAATTTTGATTGTCTAGTATGAGTTCGATTCATTTTTGCTGAAGTTTCATTTTTTAAAATTAATTTTAATATTGTCTAGCAAGTTTATTTGTAAATCTTAATCTCTGTTGAATATTGAAGAATTCAGTCACCCATAACTGAGAATTTGGGGATTCAATTGACTTTGTGAATTATCTTAGATTTACATAATATTTTAAGTTGTTTGCTGATCTCTAAAATTTTGATTAGGTCCTTTTTTTTTTTTTTTCTGTTGGCCTGAGATTAGGTCAACTTATGAGTGCAAAGTATATTTTAAACAAGTTTAAATTCTATATGTTAAAATAATAATCATAATGAACTTCATATTGGTAAAAATATATTTGAATAAATTATATATAATTCTCCTGAATTTTATTAAAATTACATAAACTTTCCTTCAATTTTATAAATATACATAGACATCCTTTAAAATTAAAAAAAAAACCCTAAATTTTAGTTTAATTTTTAAATTTTTGATTAAAGTGCTTTTCATTAACTAAAAAAAATATTTTTTAAACCAAAAAAATTTGAAATAAAGGACATTTTAGTTAAAAAATTTAAAATTAGACTAAACTATAAGATAACTTTTTATTTTGAGAAAGATTTGTATATATTTAAAAATATTAAGAAAATTTATATAATTTCAATAAAATTTGAAAAAGATTTATATAATTTACTAAATATATTTTCATCTTTTAACACATGTCTATTACATTTTTAAAAAAATAAAATTGACTACTTACTAATCATTTCATTTTTTATGAAAAATTTAAAAAAGTGTTTTGAATTATTTTATACTTGATACAATAATAATCCAACAACAAAAATAGAAGTGAGGATCATGGTAAACTAGATAGAGATCACCGTTTAGAAAAAGTGCTTCTGCCTTCACATCATTTCTGGCGCTTTTTTAAACGTTCTGACGCTTCCCACTCTGCTTTCTCCCGAAAACGAATAGCCACTGCCTGCAAATCTCCTTCCTTTCTTCCTTCTCTCTCAGCTGAAGAGAAGAGAAAACTTCAACAATGGCTGGCTATAGAGCCGACGACGACTACGATTACCTCTTCAAGGTAGTCTTGATTGGTGATTCGGGTGTGGGCAAGTCCAATCTTCTTTCCAGATTCACCAAGAACGAGTTCAACCTCGAGTCCAAGTCCACCATTGGGGTTGAGTTCGCTACTCGCACCTTGAACGTCGATGGTAAAGTCATCAAATCTCAGATCTGGGACACTGCTGGTCAGGAGAGGTAGTATTTCTTCTTCAACTATGCCTTTTTTTCCCCTCATCTGGGTCTCTCTACTTCTTTGTTTGATTTGAGCTAACAAAGATTTAGTGTGGGTCTGTTTGAGTTTGTGAAGCCATTTGCTGAAATTGGCCATAGTTGCTTGCTTTACTTGCTGGAATGACATTGATATGTGTCTCTTGAAGTTTGAACTGATAAAAAGATAGGATTTGGTCCTAGGTTGAGCTTCAAATTGAAATTACATCAAGTAAAATGAAAAAGCGTGCTCTAGAAGGTTAATTTTATCTTAGCATCTATTTTTCTTTGTTGTCAAGTTACTGATAGATTACCCGGACTTTGTGTCTCTCGTTTGTCTTTTTCTTTTTGAGGTTTGATGGGGAAAGATCATGATATCGTTGGTCTTTGTCTGCTTGTCGTCCGTTCTCAGTCCCTCCTGTTTTCATCATAAATATCTAATTGAATAATTGGATTTGGGTTTATAAAGATCCTTGAATGTTATCAGGTTCAAACTACGGCCCCTCAATGATGTTGAAGTTATCAACATGGTTCCATACTTCCATGATGGGTAATAAAATCATTGTTACTTCTCCTGGAATTAACTTATTAAATCACCAATGGAATTGGACCAATTATAAGGCTGTCCAACATTCTTGATTCATCTCATGAAAATAATCTGAATTTCATTAAAATGTTTCATTCTTTAATCATATGTAAACTTTAGGTTTCAGATATGGTTTTATATAGAAAATCATATAACACTCAGAAGTAATAGTTGTAATTGATGATTTGAAAAAAAAAATATTTTGTGGGCTAGGAATGCATCGAGTAGGTAGGGCACCAAACTCAATCATGGGTGTATTAAAAGGTGAAGCTTTGTTCAGTTGAACTCAGTCAATCTCTAACTTTTAGGTGTAATTTAATTTTGGGAAATTGTGTATTATTTTCACCTGTTTCTGAATATTTTTTCTTCTTTAGAATGAGCTATACTGCTCTGTAAATGTGATAAATTTTATATGTATTTGCACTGCATGTCATAAAATTTTAAAGCATGAATAGTCTGGGATAGAAAATGTGGAATCAAAAGACCCTTGTTTTCTTGTTCTGAACCAGCTATTGATTTTGTTGAATATATTATTATATCTATTTGAGGGGTGTTTCTAAGACAATATTGTTACGAAATCTTTCCATTGGTCTTTAACAGAAATTATATTTGCTTTGTATCTGTGAAATACAAATGGAGATTGTCATTGGGCATATTTATTAATTAGTTTATTCACTTTAAGATTCTTTTCTTTTATATCTGACCTCAGATCTATAGTATCAATCACTTGGTTCTTGAGCTCAAACCCAATCATAAGCCTAATGTTGAACTGTCACTTTTTCAAATCTATGTTGAAGATTTAAAGGGATTTTGTTGAATTCAGTGGTTGGCTTAATCACCTGATAATTGAGCTGAAGAGTGGCCTGATTTTATAAGCCAATCAGAAAAAATCATTGGGGCCTGGTTTTTGGGAAATTACTGATTCAACAAGTTTGAATACACCATTCCATGTCATATGCATTTCTCTGCGGAAGCATATTATGACCCTCTTGATATGGTTAAATCAGTGGGGAACTCTGGTAAAATGGCAGAATGTTCATTTTGCCTGAGGGGTGAAGGTATTGGTTTTCCATATCCAATCATCAACTTACAGAGAAGTTGTGAACTCATATCCCTTTAATGAATTGCTACATACTTGATCCATCTGATCAGAATTTTGATTGTCTGTATTTTATGTTGAATTTTGAAGACGCAATTAGTTATTTTCCTTGGGCCTTGGGAACTTCTTTGTAATACTGTGTTCAACATAGTTTGTGGTAGACTCTCAGTGCTTCTTTTAAAGGAGTGTAGTAAATTTTGGGTCTGGAAATTGTTATTGTATGTAGAACATTTGTGTCCGGCAATGGTAAGTTTTTTGTTAAAATTTTATTAGATGTACTGGAGAGTTAGTAATCTGACTGAAACTGGCCCTCTTGGAAAAATTGATGGTGGTATTTGAAAGACTGAAATCACAGCCATAGAGGATGTGTGGTTGACATATATAGTGCAGTCTTCCAGACAAGGCTGGTAGTTGAAATTATGCTTTCTAGTGGCTTAATTGAGTCCCATATTTCTTCTCATGGCACTAGATAGCAATATGAACCTCCTATGGATGTATTAATGAAGTCCTGTAATTTACTAATGAAGCATGGACGGAGGAGAACCTTTCCCCCTTTAGGAACTGGGCAGAGTATGAAATTAATTTTAAGACCATCATGTCTTTGCAACTTCAGCGTCATATAATTCTTTACTGCTGTTGTTGAGTAAGGTGTTTTTATTTTTTCATTTTTGGTTCTTTTAAATTAAGGTGGTTGATTCAACATATTACAACTAGAAAACCTAGACTAGTTGTGGAGGGAGAAAATTGTTTGAACTTGAAGTAAATAAGTAATCACAAAATGTGCAATATAATTACAGTAGAAATCTTATGTAACAATTTTAATTTCATTACCATGCCCTAATGACTTCATATTGACTCAACTATAATTTTCAAATATACAACTATGTAACATGTAATGTGAAATTGCAGTCTTATTCTTGGTGTGTCACCAAGACTGATCCGGTCTTGATTTTGATCATTCTCCCTTATGATCACCTTAGCGAACATAATTTCGCAGTGCTGCTTACCAATTCATTGTTGTTATGGGTTATTTGTGTATGATTAATATCGACAAGTAGTTCAAATATATATTTTACTCTCTCCCCAAACGATAGGTTTTTTACTTTTATTGTTTTGTTCCTTGTAGGTACCGTGCCATCACCAGTGCATACTACCGTGGGGCAGTTGGTGCACTTCTTGTGTATGATGTCACCCGACATGCAACATTCGAGAACGTTGACAGATGGCTGAAAGAACTGCGAAACCACACAGATTCGAACATTGTTGTGATGCTTGTTGGGAACAAATCTGATCTTCGTCACCTTGTTGCTGTTTCAACTGATGATGGAAAGTCTTATGCTGAGAAGGAATCGCTGTACTTCATGGAAACCTCAGCTCTTGAGGCAACTAATGTGGAGAATGCATTTGCTGATGTTCTGACTCAAATCTACCGAGTTGTTAGCAAGAAGGCAGTTGAGGGTGCAGAAAATGGAACTGCTTCTGTGCCAGCCAAGGGAGAAAAAATAGATCTTAAAAATGATGTATCTGCCTTGAAGAGAGTTGGTTGCTGCTCAAGCTAGCCTGGGAAAACAGAATTCTGTTCTGTTGGTTGCTATGGGTTCTGTTGTACGTGTAGTATTCTAAGAGATAAAGATAAGAAAAATGAAAATTAATTCTTCAGGGCTTATCAGACTTGCTGGGTTAAACATTGTTTTATTTTCAATAGGTGCCGGGGAAGAAGGTTGATTATTTATCATTGTTTTTCTATCATTATTTATTAATATTACCATTGTTTCTGAGATGTTTTCACTGGCAAAATTTCAAGCTTGGAATCAACTGAATAGAGTTTCATCAAAGTATTTCTACACTTTTGTAGTGGAGGTGGTTGAGCTCCGCAATACAATGTCATTCTCCTTAAGTTGTTTAATACACATATGTGTGTGTGTGTGTGTATATATATATATATAAAATATAAAATAAATTATAGTTTATCTCTATAATTGAGCCTAAATTATTTTATGATTTAAATAGTGTTATTAAATTTTTGAATAAATTATATAGACTTCTTTTGAATTTTGTTAAAATTACATAATTTTTTTTTCTATTTTCAAAACATACATACATTTCTTTTAACATTAAAAGTTATCTTATACTTTAGTTTAATTTTAATTTTTTTTATCAAAATACCTTCCATTAATCTAAATATATATTTTTTTAAAACTAAAAATTTTTTAACTAAAGGATGTTTTGGTTAAAAAATTTAAAACTAAATTAAAGTATATTATAATTTTTTGTTTTAGAGGAAATTTGCTTTTATTTTAAAAATAGAAGAGAGATATTTATTATTTTAACAAAATTCAAAGAATGTTTATGTAATTTATTTTAATTTCTTTTATGGTATGTTCTACTATTCTTTAAATGCTCCATATTATGTTTAATTTTAAAATAAACATTTATGTCAAAATGATAAATGAAAGAACAATTTTATTGTTAATAAGTATATTTTGAAATAAATCTTAAGCATTTTCAAAATTTTTGTATCTTTATTACAAATAAGTTTATATTTAAAAATTGTCAATTTAATCTCACGGTAACCTTACAGATATTATGTCCAATAAAAATTTCATTATATAATTTTGAGAAGTTTTCTTTGTTGGTTTAACATGCACTTTTAATCTAAAAATTAGAAAACTTTTTAATGAAATTGAAAAATAAGAATTAACACTGGTGAAAAACAGTTTCCGTTGCCGGGAATCGAACCCGGGTCTCTCGGGTGAGAGCCGAGTATCCTAACCAACTAGACTACAACGGATGCCTGGAGGAGGAGCCCAACATTGTCAAATTATTGAAAATATGTTAGTCGCTAATCAAAAGCTCCCGCCTATATTTCAATTTCCTTATTCGCGTAACGCTCAATTCAATCCCCTTTCACGCTGAAGGTCGCAGAAAACCCTAATCGAAAATGAGGGAGGAAGAAATCGAGAAGCTTCGAGGAGTGGTGAGGGACTGCGTAAGCAAGCACCTCTATTCGTCTGCCATCTTCTTCGCAGACAAAGTTGCCGCCTTTACCAATGATCCCGCCGATATCTACATGCAGGCTCAGGCCCTCTTCCTCGGCCGCCATTACCGTCGCGCCTTTCACCTCCTCAATGCCTCTAAGATAGTTCTCCGTGATCTCCGATTCCGCTACCTCGCTGCCAAGTGCCTCGTAAGTCCCTCTGCTCCAGATGCTCTAATCAGTTGTAGCTGTGTGAGTAGCTGTTTTTTCTTTGTGCGTCCAATAATTGAGATTATTTCTGACTGATTCTTTGTGTTGCCAAATATTCTGAAGTGAGGGTGTAAAGATTTTTAAGCAGTTGATTGTTTGAAACAAAGGAAACAAGGTTGGAACTAGAATGGAGCTTACTAGGCCATGAAGTACGGACACGGACACGGTGATTCATCAAACACAACAGGCATTATACTTCTAGATAAAAACACAACTGACATTTTTCTATATTCTAAATATCTTATACTATTATTTTCTATATCAAATTTGCTAAATCAAAAATAGTTAAGTCATATTATTCATATACAACACAAAAAAAATTATGAAAGAACTTTAATTATCTCTTCAAAATGAACTTTAATTATCTCCTCAAGATGGGTTCTCTAGTCTTTCCTTCAACCTTTTCATTTTTTTTTAAAATGCTTGGGCTATGTTCGGCTTGAGGAAAAATAGTTTTTTTTTTTGGGGAGACGGGTTGGATGTTTGTTGTGATCGTGTCAGTCTTTGACTCATGACATGCCTGAAAATAAAGGTGTCCATGCTTTACTGTTATTAGGTCTTGTTTCCTCATATTCCTCCCTTTAGTGAATTGCTTGTCAATAATTAGAAGTGTTACAAACTACAAAGTTCCTAAATTAAGTCTTTCTACATCATGTGGAAGTTGGCGATGGAGGGGCAAGCAATATCAGTAACCATCATATTTCTTTATCTTAATGCAACTGGATGATAAATTTATTTAAGATAAATAATCTGATTGGAAGAAGCAATTAATTGTTGGAATGTGATGAGAAGAGCAGAATATGGCTGCTTTTATATATGCTGCAGACAATTTTGTAGTTTTAGGTTTATCCTGCACAAAACCAGGATAGGAGCTAGTAACGATAGTGGGCACTCCAAGTGCTATTTATGGTGTTTATATTGTGCTGAATAGTGGACCTTGAGTCTCTAGCAAATGAATTTCCTGATCATGATAGCCTAATAATTAAAGTAGTTGTTTTTCATGGATGTTTGATATTATTATAATGATTTCCCTTCTCAGTCACTAATGCAGTTTGAGAAGAGATATTTATTATTTATTTTATTATGTGATAATGCAATTTGGGGCAGTTGGGATAACTCGGTATTTAATTTGGGATTTGAATAAAGCCTTTTAGGCTTAGGTTTATGTTTGCTTGTCGGGCCTGGGGTTACGTTAGCCCATAACTTTCCTTTAAATATGCCTTTAGTCAGTTGTTGTCATTACTCCTTGATTATTGAATATTGAATTTTGGGAATTGTTTTCCTATTCTTTTAATGCCCTTTTGTTCCCTTTATGTCCTGCATTACACTTGCTCTAATTTATTTCTTCTTGAGATGAATTCCTTGTGCTCCATTTTGCTCCTTGTATCATGTCCAATCTAGCAATTGGAACAAAGACTTTAAAGTAATCAATTCCAAGTTTTTGTTTGTATCCTTTTACTATCAATCATGCTTTGAAACATTCTATCTTCTCATTTAGTTTGAACTTTGTCTTATATACCCACTTAACATCAATATGCTTCTTTCCTTTTAGAAGAGTAGCTAACTCCCATGTATTACTCTTCTCAATTGCTTGTATTTTTTCATTCATTGCTTTAATCCAATGATCATCATTCATGGTTACTTCATATATCATAGGATCATAGTCAGCAAATAAAGCATAATAAGTAACATTTTCCTCCCTATCATCAAGATCATTATCTCTGCCAACTTCATAGTCTTGTAAGTGAGCAGGTAGATGTCGCTCTCATTGTGGATATTTGTGAGATAATGTATCAGCTGATTCATCAAGACTTGTAATA
>JAIUCV010003473.1:0-27502 GCA_026724425.1 Erythrophleum ivorense
GGAATTTATGATCAAGGCTCCATTCTCTCCCTTCATCTATGACTCTTGACTCCATTTAGACTCCTTGGAGCTATCACCCATTCATTTCAAGGAGCCTAGCTAGGTGTTGCTTCATTATGTTACAATATAGAACTTATACCTCCATCACACTTTCTAGTCTTTCTAAATTTTTTCTAAGGCTTCTTCTCATACTCTCCCATCACATATGATGCAAAACTAAACTTGGAAGAAATTAAAATACTCCCTAGGTGCTTCCCCTCTTCTTGGTCGAGACATGTACCCTTTTAGGAGACCCATGGAGTTTCTTTGCTTCTAGGATGGGAGGTACATATGGGAGGCTCTCTAGGGATCTTAGGAACTCATATGGACTATTATGGTTAGAAGCTTTCCTACAAATCAAGGTGCAACTAAAACCCTAGGTTATGCATCTTGAAAAATCATGGTTCTTTTTTTATTTTCTTTGCATATTCTTATTTCCCTCACTCTAATTCCTAAGATTTGTCCTTGTTTGGTTCAAAAATAACTTCTTCTTGGCTATGCATATAGTGGTCGAACCATACGCAAAGGAAGCAAGGAAGAAGAAGCATGAAAACTACTAGATTCACCTTGAATTCAAGTTTTTCTCAAGAGTTTTCCCCTTTGCCTTGGTCCTCCTCTTGAAATTTGAACTCCTCCCCTCTGGTTTGAGTTCAAAATAGAAGCAAATACTTCAATGAAACCATGAAAAGAAATAGGAGAAGGAGGATAATAAGTTTACTAAAGGAAAGAGCAAGAAAATCCATGAATTTTCCTACATTTTTCCTTCTTTTTCTCCTTATCTTTCTCCTTCAATGTTGCACCCTTTCTTACTACCTCTCTCCTGGTCTTTGGTAGAAATAAAGTTGATAAAAGAAGGAGAAGAGTGGGGCATCCCATATAAAGAAGAAGAATTAAAAATTATTTCTTAAAAATTTTTGTTACGTCCCTTTTTCTTGACATTTTCATTTTAGGTTCATTTTAGCTCCTTTTTGAGAACTATCTTCTCCATCATAAAATTTTGGTTCTCTAGCTTATAAAACGCCTTTAGAATCACTCAATTTGGAGCTAAAACCTTCCTGAATGAAAGGATCAAAGTTTGGGTCAATCATCGTTAGAAAACGTACATCGAAGGGATTTTAAATGTCCCAAGGTTTTCCATGGTTTTCAAAGCCTCTGAGAACCCTGGAGAGCACAAATTTTCCATTTAAGAAGCCTGCCTATGAGTATTCTAAAAATTGCCTGAAATTATGAAAATGCCATTCTGTTTTGTAACTATTTCGTTAAATTCTGTCTAGTCATTTTGACTTTGGTTTTAGGGTACCTCTAGCCTCCTACTTTCATTACTTTATGTTTAGATCATTATTCTAATTTTTCTAGACCTTAACCAATTCATTTTAGAGGACTTACTCTTAAAACATATTCATTTTCGAAAACTGAACATTACACTATGACATATATTAAATGATATGATAGTGTGATTTATGATATGATGTGTAATATTTCATTTTCGTTAAACGACGAAAACGGGTGCGTTTTTATAGTAAGTCCCCAGAAATGAATTAGTTAAGGTCCTAAAAAATTTGAGTAACATTCTAGACTCCTAAAAATGAGAATTCTAGGTTTAGATGGAAAGAAAAGCGAAGCTAGAATGAAGAAACAAAATTTAACAAAAAACTTACAAAACATAATGGCATTTTCATAATTTTGAGCAAATTTTGGAATTCACATAGGAGGGCTTTTTAAATGAAAATTTTGAGTTCTCCAGGGTTCTGAAAGGCCTAAAAACCATGGGAAGCACCGGGACAGTTAAAACCCCTCCAGTGGACGTTTTTTAACGTCGGTGTACCCAAACTTTGACGAATTCATTCAGGAAGGTTTTAGCTTTGATTTGAGTGATTCCAAAAGAATTTTACTAAATTGGAAACTTAAATTTTATAATGGAAAAGATTGGTTCTAAAAAAGGAGCTAAAACAAATTAGAAACGAAAATGCCAAGAATGAAGGACAAAACAGAAATTTTTTAAAAGTCTTTCTTTCTCCCGCCTATAAATAATGGCACCCCCACTCTTCCATTCATTTAGCTTCATGTGTTTTTGCCCCAAACTAAAGAAAATCCCTAGGTAGAGTGACACACAAGAGGAAGAGAAAGAGGAGTAGAAATCAAAGACTAAAGGTATGGATTTTTAGTAGCTTTTCATGCTCTTTCCTTAAAAAACCTCTTCTTCTCCATTTCCCTTTCTTTCCTATGATTATATTGAAGTATATGGATTGTTTTAAGGGAGAAATAAATAGAAAAATTCGGATTTGAAGAGAGGAGGCCAAAGAAGGGAAGATTCAAGTGAGAAAACAAGGAAAAATAAGGTAATTTCTCCTTCCATGATTGCTACCCCCTTACTCCTCTTCTCTCCTTGGTTTACCCTACTCAAGAAGCTACACGAGGGCTTGGATTTTGGGTAGAACCAAGGGTGAATCTTGGGAAAAGGAGTGTGAAGAATAAGAATATGCAAAGGTAATTAACAAATAATCATGGAAATTTAAGATAGAATTCTAGGGTTTCATGTGTTCCTTGTAAAATCTGACTTGAAACCTTAATTTCTATGCCTAAATAAAAGTTTAAATGAGCTCCTAAGATCCCTAGAAGTCTCCCCATATGTTTCCTCCATCAAAAAAACAAAGCAAAGTTCATGGATGCCCTTATGCTTCATTGTCTCAGCCAAGAAGGGTTAGGACACTTAGGGAGAGTTTTAAATTTTTCCAAGCCCATTTTTAAGTCATATATGATGAGTGAAAATGAGGGAAAGTCTTAGAAAAAATTTAGGAAGCCTAGATAATGGATTGGTACCTTATGTTTCATAATATGACCTAAAGAAGTAACATATAGTTAGGCTCTTTGTTTCAATTGTGTGATGACTCCAAGAGGCTTAAAAAGAGTCAAGAATCATATATGAAGGAAAGAATAGATCTTAGAATTTATTTGATGGGTGTTGCTTCATTAGGTGTATTTTTAGAACCATAAAGGGGTTAATAGACCAAGTTAGTGTTTAAGGAAGATGTGTCTCCTTAAAATTAATTTCATGAACCTAATTGGCTTCCATAATTGTGTTTAAGCCAAGAGAAATCATTCCTACACCTTTGTGTGTGTGAGACCGAGGAAGGGAAAGCAAATTCAAAAGAAAAAGAATGTGGTTGCATCTAAGGTAGCTTACTCTTTCTTCTCTCATGCATGAATGTATACTTGACTTGTCTTTAAATGTGTGTATGTGTGTTTTAAGCCATGAAAAATGTCCTAATATGAGCTCTTATTCCATGGTACCATAATGATGCATTATGTTTTTAAATGATGTTTGTTATGTTTGCTTTGGTTTGCTTAAGTATGGAGAAGCCAAGAACTCTTAACTATGGTGAGAATGAGACAAGAACCCTTAAAATTGGTTGAGACAAAGTAAAGAGTCTCCCAAAAGTGAGGATGACTCCCAAGAGTAAGGTGAAGTCAAAAACCTCTTAAAGAAATAGGTGAGGCTAGTCCAAAATCCACAAGTGAATGGGTGAGGCTAATGTACTTACTTGGCAAGCCTGTGTATGCTATGTATAACTTGCTCAAATGTTAAAAATATCTTTTGAATGATTGCACATGTCAATATGCCCACGCATACATTTTTAAGACTTGTTTTACATATTTTATGTGTGACTGAAAGGGAGATGAGCTATTGGGATTCTTTGAATCTTATTCCTTCCTCTCCAATGTTCTAACATTCTAAGTGGACCAAGAGAATAAGGAAATGGGAGCCAACTACTTGAAAGATGAAAGTATGACATCAAAGTGCATGGATTTTGTTTCTTTAAGGCCATATGAGTGGCAAATGTTATAATTCATTGTTGTATATGTCCTATGATATTATGAACATGTATAATTATGCTAATGTATCATGTAAAAATGAGATTTAAAGTTATATGTATGGAAATGTGCATCTTGGACATGTAATGGTAAAACTAGCATTATGGAATGTATGTAATAATGGAAGTGGAGAGGTCAAATTGAGATGCATGAAGTTTGGAACCACTTAGGTAGTTTATTCAAGCCATATTCATGCTTTTAAACTTGCCCAAGAGGTGCCAAACATCAAGGGAAGCCATTAGACACATTTGGTATCTCATATGGAGCAAAGTTGACCATATGGGAAAGCTATATCACTTTTTGTCCATATGGCATGCATTTAGAGCTTATTGAGTGCTTTTTGGGAAGTTAAAGTGTAGAATTTTTGGGGGTCTATGGAATATTTGATGAATTTCAAAGTTGAGAAATTTTCTAAAATTGGTTCAATGCACTATTCATTTTGGTCTGAAATTAAACTCTATCACTCATAAGGCAAATAATGTCCAATTGACACAAAAATTTACAAGGTGAAACTAGACCTTCCCAGTGACTTGTTCCAATTTGAAGCACCTCAATTGGATGTCTAGAGAGGGAGATATAAAGTTTTGAAGTTTTTGTCCAATATCAGGCATCCAATCAGACTAAAGTTATTATTTGATTGATTTTCGAGGCCTAGACATGTCTAAACTGGTCTAAAGTTATTTTTCCCTCTATCTAACATTTGTAGCTTTCCATATTGGTATCATTTGCATGGATTGGATTGTTGTGGAATTAATTGGATATTTTTGAAATTTATAGCAAAAATTTGTATTAGTACTAGTAGCTAGTTGGACCTCTGCACCTTTTCAAATGTCAAACATCTTCTGTGTGATGTTTCATGACTTCAACATATTTTTAGCATGAAGTAGACATTTGTAGCATTCCTGAATGGTAAAGAAACCATGATTTTGATTTTTCTAAAATTAGTTATGATTTTTCAAAATTTGTGACAGAAAATGAAAAATTCTGGCTGAGGTTACACCTATGAATTTTGTGTATTCCCTTAACTTGCACGAGTTCTAGGCCACTTATGGTGATGGAATTGAGTTGTATCTATGTTAAATATGAGAATGTGATATATGAACTCACATGGTCCACGCGACATCAAATAGAATTTTCATCCCTTATGCAACGTAAAGAAATTCATTATTTTATATGCCATTTTCTAATGATTCTTGAGAAGTGCATGGCATGAAGAATAGAATTTGCATGAGAAAGGCTTGAAAGCTATTGTGTTACATGATGTAATTAGACTAAGATTCCTCATATATAAGGATGTAATTCAAGATTTAGTATGTTATGAATCATACTTGATGTATGGTAATGACTTTTGAGATTTTGATGCCAAGATGAGTACATTTTAGCTTATTCTGTTATTAAGGCCAAGATAAAGTATTTTAATATATTATGTGATGGAAATTGCATTGAGTTAAGTTAGCTACTATTTGAGCTCTAAAGGGTATAAACATGTTAGTGAATGATGATATAATGTATGATTGATTTGAACTGTTACCATTTGGATAATTTGAACCCTTGAAAATATAGGGGAAAGTATGGCAAAATTTTTTCAAAAAGGTAAGTTAAGATATTAGCCATTTTGATTATTTTGTGATCAAGAAAATGGTATCATGGATGTTCAAGTTTGTGTTAAGTTATGTGTTTATGAGCTATTGATGTCTTATATGTTGAATAAAATTCAAGCTTAGGTCACAAGCAGATTTAAATTATTATTCCAGTGCACAAGAGTAAGTAAGGATAATTTGATACTACCTTTTTAGGTGTTGACTCCAATGTAACTTACCCTCCAAGGTAATAGAGATAAAATGCTATCATACCAACTTTGTCAATTTTATGAAAGGAAAGAAAAATTTTCAAGCATTTTTTGTTGTTTAGTTCCTTTAATAAGTGATTTGTTGTAATGTTCAACTTAAATGTATAAGATAAAGGTTGATAAAGCTAGCTATGTCATGCACATTATAGGGATACACTTAGTATAATAAACCCACAATTCCTCTAATTTTTTCTTCAATTCTACTAACTTAGAAAGCATCATTTAGTATGGGGCCTAAGAAATAGGATTTATTCCTAAAACTAAGTTAATGGGGAACTCTAACTCCCTCTTTAAGGGAAGACAATTAATCTCTTTAGGGAACATGTTGAGGCACTCCCTAACCATAGGTATATCTTCCATTCCTTATTCCACCTCAACCTATAAGGAGAAAAAATCCAAAATCCCTTGGCAACCCTTTTTAAGGCAACTTTAAATTTAGGCAATAAACAAACACATAAGCTTAGTGAACAACTAGAGTAACATCTGGTCCTTCTAAAAATTTAACTGGAACTAGTAAGATAACAAAAGAGAACCAAGAGTGAAATAAATTAAGGCCAAGCAAGGATAGAATAATATTTACAATGTCTAGAAATGAGAATAAGAAGCCATAGATGGCCTAAAATGGAGCCAAAACAGATAAACAGATTAAAGTGCATATGTAATGGTAAAATTGTAATTTTGGCAATATTTTAAAAACTCAAAGAAAGAAGTTTTAAATGGTAAAGTTGAGTTCACTAGGGTTTTCAAAGGCCCTAAAAACCATAGAAACCATTAGAACAGCTAAGACCTTTTTATAGTGTATGATTTAAGATGTTGTTTAACTATAACTTCGATCGGACTTTTCAGAATGGTTTTAACTCTCATAAAATTGAAAGTGAATGCTTTTATTAAACTAAAGAGCCTCAATTTTATGTTGGAAAAGATGGCTCTAAAAAAGGATCCAAAATGAGCTCAATGGAGGAATTAAAATTTTGAGACGTAATTTGAAATTTTTTATAAAAATCTTTCTTCTCCTTATATGTGGCATGATAGCCTTCTTCCTCTCCATAACTGATTTATTTCACCTCTAAATCAGACCTCATATGGCATCCTAAAAGGGAAGGAGAGAGAAGAGAAAGAAAGCCAGAAAGGGTAAGTTTATGTGCCTAATTTCATATCTTCCTTGTTCGAAACCTTGCTCTCCTCTTTTTACTCTTTCTAATGGTAGCTTCAACTTCTTAAATGGATGGTTTTGATGGTTGATCTCTTAAGAAAAAGTAGATGTTTGAAGCAACCAAATATGCAAGGAAATCTCCATTCAACAAGCCTTCAAATGAGGTTTGTTATGCAATAGAAAACTTTTTTTTTTTAAAATTCCAACAGCCTCCATGTTCGGCCTAAAGAGGGAAACCAAAGAAGGAAAGTGAGCTTGGTTGAAATTTGATGGAATTAGGGGTTTAAAGGGTGTAGAATGACATTATGTGTAATACCATCATTTCTAGCTCATCTCATGCCTTTAGATATCTCATTTTCAAGAATCATACAAGCTTTCAAGGAAAAAGGCAATAGAAATATATTGTATATTTTCGCATTGTGTCGTGTATAAAAATTTAATTCGGTGTCACGTAGACTGTGTGAGCTCATACAACACATTTTTATATTTAATTATGTGGATACAACTCATTTGAATCATCAAAAGTGGCCTAAACCTCAAGAAACTCGAAGGATTGCATGAAATTAACACATATTTTTGGCCAGCTTTTGCCCCTTTTTCTGACCCAACTTTAGAAAATCATAACTAATTTTAGAAAAATTGAAATGATGCATTCTTGGCCATTCTGGAAAACTATAGATGTCTACTGTAAAAATATATCCAAACAATAACATCTATTACAGAGGACATTTGATGTTCTAAATTGTCTAGAGGTCAAATAGCCCACTGGTGTTGTCATAGATTTTTGCAGTAAACTTCAAAAATATCCAATTAATTCCACAAAAGTACAATCTATGTAAATGATACCAATATGGAAAGCTGTGGATGTTAGTTAGAGGTGAAAAATAACTTCTGATCAACTCATACACACCTAGACCTCGAAATCTAATCAAACAGTAACTGAGGTTGGATGAAGTTCCTGATATTGGACAGATTTTTTGAAAATTCATATCTCCCTCTCTAAACATCCAAATGAGGTGTTTCTAATTTGTACAAGTCACTAGGAATCTTTCATTTCTCTAAATAAAATATCATAGCAATTGGAGATCATGTGGACCCTATGTGATAGATTACATTTTCGGACCTGAGTGAATAGTGATATGACCAAAATCAAAAAATTTGCCAACTTTGAAAATTTATTAAATATTCTGTAGACCTCCAAAAATTATGTCATTTAGCTTTCCAAAAAGCTCTCAACAAGCTCTAATTGCATGCCAAATCTCATATGAAGAAGAGCTCATTTGGGCAAAAAGTGATATAGGGTTCTAAATTGGTCAAATTTGGCTCCATATAGGATACCAAATTGTCCAAATGGTTTTCCTTAGGGTTTGGCACCTCTCAGAGACCCCAATGATTGGATTATAGTATTTCACGAATTTGCTTAGGATTTAGGGTGATATATTAAAGTTTCTGGTAGAGGACACTTTCATTCCGGATTTTAGGACTTTGTAGTGTGGGGAGAATTTTGTACCACTAGTGGCTTTTGCAAATTTGTCAACAAGTGAGGTAACTGGGATTGTATTAATTCCATGTATCTATCTGCTTTAATTTCATATTTGCTATACATGAATGATTTGAAATACTAAATGAATTAGTTGGTTATCTATTGTATTATGTTTGGACCTTGTGAGTCCATGGCAGAGCTGTGGTGCGACTACCACCTGTGTATGTGCTTCGATTGGGCATTGGGTTATGATCAAACCCCAGATGCACTGAGCCCTGGTTGTGCTCAATGGGGAGTAGGTGCCGTGGAGGGCCTCTCTCAGTGTTATTGGCCTATAACACATGGAATTATGATTGCTAGTATGGGATGGTAATCATAATAGCCCAACCATTTCGTTTGCTGATATGGCTGATATGATTCTGATGTTAATTTTGATTCATGCATATATGTTAATTAAATTAGATATTATAAATGGAAATTTCCTTAGTTACTGAGTTCACATCTCACCCCATTTCATAGGATTATACTTTCAGAAGAAGGCTCTTCGGGTAAAAATAAAGGGAAGCAAGTGGATGAAAATCCATGAGCTCCAACCATGTAGGGAGAGGCTACACTTAGACTGATCTATTTAGTATAGATGCTAAATTTTATATTCCTTTTTGTATAGCATCATCATGTAATTATGTTGCCAAGTGTAGGCTCTCATATTTTGATTACTTAGGATGTATTTGTTGAGGAGTTAGGCCTCATCTTAGCTTGATATTGGATGTATGAACCCATAACACTTTATGTATAAATTTTACTAAATTTGTGGTATGGTATACTGTTGGAAATATAATTATGTGATGTATTAGATATTGATATGAACCATTGATGTATGAAATCTCTAACGGAATGTGTATCGAATGTTAATTGTCAATAGTGCATGAATTCTTGCTATCATTAATCCATGAATTTCCTAACATGTGGTAATAAGATGAGTAGGAATTAGTACTTAAGTTTTGAATTGGTAATGGTAGAATAGCTAGGTAAATAAGGTAGATAAATACTATTAAAGTCATATAAATGAGGGGAAGTGGTCTTAGGGTGTTCCTAAGAAGAGAATTGGAGTGCATGGCATGAAATTTAGGAGATGTAGTTATAAGAGGGAGTCATACCACGGCTAGGAAGGCCTCGTCATGGCTTAAAGAGTGACAGTAGCGAGGAACACTACAGCTTGAGGAATCTCGCTATAGCTCAGTGGCAGAATGAAACCTCACCGCAGCACAACAAGTCTTGCCGCTATGCTAGTCGAGGAAACTAAGTAAGGAGTGTCCAGTAGTGAGCCTCGTCGAAGCGCAAGAGTTTTTTGCCGAGGCAAGAATCATGGGAATTTGAACAGTAGTCCCAGGAGGCATTTTCGCCGCGGTGCCACGTAGACTGGCCACAGTGATGGATAGCCACGGTGGAATTTACGTAAATTGCCCAATGATTCCTGAAAGTAACTTAGCTGCGGCACGTAAGGTCGAGGCTGTGGCGCAAAGTGAAAAACATAGTTTTCGAGCTCCATAACCTAACTTAGCCACAGTGGGAGGGTTTCAAGTCGCGGTGCAGGTCCCCAAACTCCTACCTTTAGCCTAGAAACCCCAATTTCTTTAATGGTAATGCTAGGAAATGATATAGGAACACTTATGGGAGGTTTTTGTGTGTTGAAACTAATGGATGGATGAATCACAAATCCCTCATAATAGTATAATTTCTTTTATGTATTCTCATATTTGTGGTTGTTTAATGATGACCCTATCATCAAGATTCAAATTTTCCTATATTTTTATAATGTAATAAATTGTAACGACTCTAAACCTTGATCATTAATTATTAATCGTGTATTTAACCATAATTACCATGTGTAGAAGGTAGGGTTATCACATATGGAAAGTCGAGGAAACTAAGTAAGGAGTGTCAAGTAGCGAGCCTCGCCGAGGTGCAAGAGTTTTCCGCCGAGGCGAGAATCATGGGAATTTGAACAGTAGTCCCAGGAGGCATTTTCGCCGTGGCGCCACATAGACTGGCCACGACGATGGATAGCCACAGTGGAATTCGCATAAATTGCCCAATGATTCCTGAAAGTAACTTAGCTGTAGCGCGTAAGGTCGAGGCCACTGCGTAAAGTGAAAAATGTAGTTTTCAAGCTCTAAAACCTAACTTAGCTGCGGCGAGAGGGTTTCAAGTCGCGGCGCAAGTCCCCAAAATCTTACCTTTAGCCTAGAAACCCTAATTTCTTCAATGATAATGCTAGGAAATGATATAGGAACACTTATGAGAGGTTTTTGTGTGTTGAAACTTATGGATGGATGAATCACAAATCCCTCATAATAGTATAATTTCTTTTATGCATTCTCACGTTTGTGGTTGTTTAGTGATGACCTTATCATCAAAGTTCAAATTTTCCTATATTTTCATAATGTAATAAATTGTAACGACTCCAAACCTTTATCATTAATTATTAATCATGTATTTAACTATAATTACCATGTGTAGAAGATAAGGTTGTCACATATGGAATGCAAATTCTGGGGTCGCATGAAATAAAGTTTTCTTTATAAAGGGATGGTCTAGTTAAGAGTAAGGCAAGAGTATAAGAGAAATCAAACCTCCCCTAATGTTACAAAAAGCAAGAAAGTAAAGGAACCCTTAAAAGATGCAAATGCTCTTGAACGTAAAGGAACAGGAAGTAGCAAGAGAATAAATAAGTAAGAGAGTATCCTTTTACCTGTGTAAAAGGATAGTGAGAGTAAAAAGAGAGAAAATATGTAATGATGCTCAAGCTGAGGACATAATAGATACCGAGTTGATGTAGTTGAATGCTTGAGAAAGTACGATTATCCTCAGCATAGATGTTTATTTAACAGGACAATGCCCGAAACAGAGACAATTGGGTAACGTAAAGTGACCTTGGGATGAAGTAACAGATTTTGTAAAGAATCAGAGGAAGAGTCCTTTTTTCCCGAAGTGTCCTATAAAATAAAGGAAGATAAAGAAAAGTAATAGAGGAATACTTTAGATTATTAGGAAACTCATAATACGCTGGTGATAGTGGCTTTGAGCTCAGTCATGATGCTCCTGTGTATTAGTGTTTGATACTATGGTTTACTTGCAACAATAGTTACAAAATATTGGGTCTGGCCAACCCAGTAGTAATGTGACTTAAGTGCATAGTAAACAATAGCATCAATCATATAAAGTGTCTCAATAATCAAAGAGTATCTTAGTTGGTTAAATGATGAGATAAGTTAAGAAAGAGAAGTGAAGGGATTCCAGTAATATTATAATGGTAAGGAAAGCATGCTAAAAAGAATCCTTAGTAAAGAATACTAATGTAAAAGAGAACGTGCTAACAATATAAAACGTCCAGATTCAGATGGCATGAGTTCAATATACATAGTATGAGTCCTTTATGGTATACGTAAACAATTGAGAAGGGACCAGTGTATAACCTCTATCCTGTGAGAGATGTTAAGCAAACTCAGTGCATGAGATGCCCTGGTGCTAAAGATACTCAAGAGTAAAATGTGGGTATAATAAAAAATTGTAGGATACAAGGGAAAAGATAGAATGAGTATAAGTAAAGTAAGGTAATCCAATAAAGTAAAGGAAGAAAGCTTAAGTGAAAAGGCTTGAAGTGGGAACCTGAGGATCCCATAGGGAGTAGTAAGTGAAAATCAGAATACTACCAAATAATGTTCCAATGGGATCAATAGAGAAATAAGCGACACAGAACCCACTCCATATGAAAAGTATGATGGATATCTAAGCCAAGCCTTAGAGATTATGAGCGATGGTTACCAGACTTAGTGAATAAGTATTTTGCTGTCAGATACAGTGATCTTAGGCTTGGACATCCCCTAAAGATGGATCACAGTGGATCCTAACACAATATAGCAGGTTGCAGTAGACGCTAGCAGGCACTGAGAGGTTGTAGTAGACCCAAGGGTCATAGTAGATCCCACAGAGCTACAAAGAGTCCACAGTTATAGCATAGTAGTTCTCTGGGGAGATGACAGCCTAAGACAATTTTTATAGAGCAGTTAGTCTCAGAGACCAGTATAGTTTCAGTTAGTTTTATCTCAGAGACTAGAGATCTCCTAAGTCTGATAGACCATTGCCATAAAGATACTCAGGGTAGATTCAGAAAGTGAGATCACTGACTAGACTTATTGATAAATGAGCATAATATATGGGATGAAGAAAGTAAGAAAGTAGCTTTATAGAGTTAAAGCTATATGTCAGATATTAGACCTGACCAATGGATAGAAAGATCCTTATATGTCATAGCCAAATATTCAGAAAGGTCAGGAATAGCTTTTTATAATGGGACAAAGGGTAGACCGTGCCTCCAGTGATTAAGACTGTGAGTCCAATTACCATCCCACCAAAATTTAGCAATTGTCAGTGGTAGTTGCTCTTCAATGCTAGCGTAAAAGTTAAAAAGAATGCCAATTCATTACGATGAGGGACTATAAATTGCCCACTCTCAAGAGAGTAAGGAAAAAGTCCCGGCCTAAAAAGGCAAATATCTTAATAAACAGATAAACTGGGATAATTAAAAGTGGAGACTCCTTGAAAGAGCTATAATCCCAGTAAGCGATTAAGATGTTAGGCCTCAATGGAAAGAAATATGAATTGTGATTATGGGATGAGTGTAACACCATATATTTCTAGCTCATTTCATAACATTTCCATGCTTTACATTCATAGATTCCATGAAAGAGCAAGAAAAAGGGAATTAAATAATGCATTTCTTTGCGTTATGTCGCGTACGAAAATTTCATTCGGTGTCACGTGAACCATGTGAGCTCATACAATACATTTTCATATTTAATTACATGAATACAACTTATTGGAATCATCAAAAGTGGCTTACATCTCAAGGAACTCGAAGGGAAGCTTAAAATACACATACATATTTTTGCCCAGATTTCTCCACTTTTCTGTCACAATTTTGGAAAATTATAATTAATTCTAGAAACATCAAAATTATGAATTATTGGTCATTTTGGGAAGATACACATGTCTAATTCATGCTAAAAATATGTCCAGACCATAATATCCAACACAAAGAACGTTTGACATTCAAAATTGTCTAGAGGTCAAGCTATCCACTGGTGCTGTCACAAAATTTTGTAGCAAACTTCAAAAATATCTAATTAATTACAAAAAAATCCAATCCATGAAAATGATACCAATATGGAAAGATGTGGATGTTATCTAGAGGAAAAAAATAACTCCAGAATAGTTCAAGCACGTCCAGACCTTAAAATCTAATCAAACATTAATTGAGGTTGACTAAAGTTCTTGATACTGGACAAATTATTTGGAAATTCATATCTCCCTCTCTAGACATCCAAATGAGATGCTTCTAGTTGGCACAAGTCACTAGAAATGTCTAGTTTTTCTTTATAAAATTTCATGACAATTGGACATCATCTGAGCCTTATGTGACAGATTTCATTTTCGGACCAGAATGAACAGTGACATGACCAAAACCAGAAAATTTCTCAACTTTGAAAATTCATCAAATATTCTGTAGAGCTCCAAAAATTCTGTTCTTTAGCTTCCCAAAAATCTCTTAAGAAGCTCTAATTTGATGCCAAATCTGAGATCAAGAAGAGCTTATTTGGATAACAAATGATATAGGGTTCCATTATGATTAATTTTGGCTCTACATAGGATACCAAAATGTCCGAATGGCTTTCCTTAGGGTTTAGCACCTCTTGGGCAAGTCTAAAAGCATAATTAGGACTTGTGCAAGCTGCCCAAATGGTCCCAACCATCATGCATCTCATTTTGGCCATCTCACTCACACTTATACACATTTCCATAATATCATTCAAGAAGCCACATTGCCATATCAAGCTCATTTTACATTCTAATATTCTCATGCCATACTTTCTCACTTATACATGACACATCAACATATTTATACATGTTCATGACTTTATAAGACATATACAACCATGGATTACAACATATGCCATTCTTATGGCCTTAAAGTAACAAAATTTCCACATTTTAATGTCATTCCTTCATCTCTCATGTGGTTGGCTCCCATTGCCTTGCTCTTTGAGTCCACCTAGCACATTAGAACATTAGAGAGGAGGGAATGAGATTCAAAGAATTCCAATAACTCATCTCCCATTCAATCATATATAATGAATGCAAAACAAGTCTCATAAATGCATGTACGGTCATGTTAACATATGCAAACAGTCCAGAGGCATTTTCATCATTTGAGAAAGTCATGTATAGCATACAAAGGCTTGCTAAGCAAGTGGATTGGCCTCACCTAATTTATTGCAGATTTTGGACTTGCCTCACCCATTCTTTAAGAGATTCTTGGACTCAACCATGCTCTCAAGAGTTCATCTCACTTTTGGGAGACTCTTTAATTTGTCTCAACCAATCTTAAGGGATCTTAGCTCATCTTCACCATGGCTAAGGGTTCTTGGCCTCACCACACTCAAGCAAACCCAAGCACACATCAAGAACATCATATAAGAGCATATTGTAACATCATGGTATCATGGAATCAAAGTCATGCTAGAACACTTTTTATGGCTTAAAAATACACATACACACATTCAAAGACAAGTTAAGCATATATCCATGCATGAGAGAAGGTGGAGAGAGCTACCTTGTCAGCATTTGTACACTTTTTCCTTAAGCCTCGAATCCTTTCCCTTGACTCACACACCCAAGAAGGTGGAGATCATTCCTCTTGGCCTAGATACATCATATGGAAGCTAATTATATTCTTGAAGCAAGGTCTAAGGCCACACAACTTGCTTAAACACTAGCTTGGCTCATTAGTCCCTTTATGTTTCCAAGAATGCACCTAATGAAGCAACACCCATCAAATAAATTCTAGGCTCTATTCTGTCCCTTCAAATATGATTCTTGACTCCTTTTAAGTCTATTGGAGTCATTATACAATTAAAACTAAGAGCCTAATTACATATTGCTTCTTTAGGTCATAATATGGAACATAAAGCACCAACTCACTTTCTATGGGTTCTAAATTTTTTCTAAGGCCTCCCCTCATTTTCATTCATCATATATGAATCAAGAATGGACTTTGAAAAATTTTGGCTTCCATGGAGTTTAGTTTGTTTTCTCAAGGCAAGATACATATGGGGTGCATCTTAGGGATCTTAAGAACCCAATTAAACTCTTATTTAGGCCTAGGAATTATTGTACAAAATCAGATTTTATAATGTGCAATTGAAACCTTAGAAATTGCATCTTGAAATCTAATGGCTTTTTGTTAATTCCCTTTGCATATTGTTAACCTCCACACCCTTTTTCCTTAGAATCACTCTTGGTTCTTCCTAAAAAATCAAATCCTCTTAGGTCTTCTCAAGTGGGGCGAAATGGTGGAGAAGGGGAGCAAGGGGTAGCAACCTTGGAAGAAAAAATACCTTGCTTTCATGGCTTTTCTCACTTGAATCTTATCTTCTTTGAGCTCCTCTCTTCAAATCCGAATATTTCTCTTAATTTTTCCCTTAAAATAGATTTGTAAACTTCATTTTAATCAAAGGAAACAAAGGAGAATGGAGGAGAGGAGGTTTGGATGGAAGAAAGCATGAAAAACTACTAAATTTCCTTACCTTTTTGCTTGAATTTCTCCTCCTTTTCTTCTTCCCTTTATGTGTCACTCTCCTAGGGTTTCTTCTCTGAATTTGGGCAGAACAATCTGAAGCTAAATGAAGGGGAGAGTGAGGCGCCACTTATTTATAGGAGGAGAAAGAAACACTTTTCAAAATTTCCCATTTTGCACTTCATTCTTAGCATTTTCGTTTCTCCTTCGTTTTAGCTCCTTTTTGAGATACTTATTTTCCGTTATAAAATTTAGGTTCTCAATTTTGTAAAATACCTTTGGAATCACTCAAATCGGAGCTAAACCCTTCTCAAATAAGTTTGTCAAAGTTTGAGTACACTAACGTTAGAAAATGTCCACCGGAGGGGCTTTAGCTCTCTCAGGCCTTTCCATAGTTTTCAAGGCCTCTAAGAACCTTGGAGAACTCAAAATTTTCATTTAAAAAGCCCTCATATGTGAATTCCAAAAATTGTTCAAAATTATAAAAATACCATTACGTTTCGTAAGTTTTCGTAACAAATTGTTTCTTCATTCTAGCTCCATTTTTCTTTTCATTTGAGCTTAGGATTCTCATTTTTAGGAGTCTAGAATACTTCTCAAATTTTTTGGGACCTTAACTAATTCATTTCGGGGGACTTCCTTTTATGTCCAGTGAATTTCGTTCAATGATAGAGAAACCGAACGTTATGTTTCTCACATTTTCTCTCGTTTTCAGAGAATTGGATGTTACATTTCTCCCCCCTTAAATAAATTTCGTCCTCAAAATTTGGGGCATGCTTTCTTATTATCTTTTCTTTCTTGGCTAACTGTTCTTTTCTTTCCCTTTTTCTTGGCTTTATACGCTTTTCTCAACGATTTCACTCATTTTGGATTTTCTTTCAGTCAGGGAATTTTCATTGCTAACCCCTAATAAAAGCTCTATTATTATAGAGTACTAGCTAATTTTTTTCTCATAAAGGAAATGAATTTCTAATTCTGGAGGCCTATCTTAGGAGAGCTTACTAATCATATCGAAATAGTCTTGACTCGTTCATAGGAGTTAGCGTTTCTTCCAGTGGACTCATTTACATATCTCAGAAGGTAACATATTTTATATCGCATCTCCCGTATCCTCTCTCAATGGCTTCTCATAATGTCTCATCATCTTTTTCTGATCATTACAGCCATTGGAGGTTTCTGTCTACCTGCTTACTTATTTAAAATATACAGTCCACTGTCCATCTCTATGTTCTTTCTTACTAGCTCATCCCATGATTATAATTCACATTTTTTCTATCATAGGCCTCATATCACTACTGGTTACTGGGATTACAGCTCCTTTAAGGAGTTTCTACTTTTAATAATCTCAATTTCTTTATTTACTACTATATCTATCTCTGTAGGCCAGGACTTTTTCTCACTTTCTTTGCTCACTTACAATGGCATTTTATAGTCCTTCATTTCAATACTGATAAGCCTAACATGTGTGTCCCATACTGGTACTGAAGAGTGACTACCACTGATTACTGTTGAGCTATGGTGGGATGCTAGCTATTCTCATAGTTTTACTCACTAGAGACATACTATACCACTTACCTCATTTGAAATTGCACCTGACCGCTTTCTAAATACATAAGCTAGCATGTGAGGGATCTCTTTATCCTTTAGTCAAGGCTAATATCTACTGGGTAGTGGTTCATCTGGCTCTAATTTTAGAAAGCTAATTTCTTACTTTCCTCATCCTATACACTATGCTTATCTCTAACGAGATATAGTCAGTAGTCTAATTATTTGAATAAAGGCTTCATATCTCTATAGCAACAGTCTATTAGACTCAGGAGGTTTCTAGTCTCTAAGATGGAAGCTAACTGAAACTGTACTGGTCTCTGAGACTAACTACTCTGTAAAAACTATCTCAGGCTGTTATCTCACAAAAAAACTATCATATTATAACTAGGGCTCTCTGTAACTTTGTGGGATCTACTATGACTCTTGGGTCTATTGCGACCTCTCAGAGCCCTATTAGGGTCTACTGCGACCCATTGAGTTATGCTAGGATCTACTGTGATCCATTTTTGAGAGACGTCAAAGCCTAAGATCACTGTATCTGACAGTAAAATACATACTCACTAAGTTTGGTTACCATCACTCATAATAGATGAGGCTAAACTCAAAGGTACATCGTGCTCTTCGTACGAAGTGGGTTCTGTGTGATCTGATTCTCTAGGATCCCATTATGCTAATACTTAAGAGCATCTTAATTTTTGTTCATCACTCATCGCTCCTCATAGGATCCTCAAATTCCCACTTCAGCCTTTTTTTTGCTTGGGCTTTCTTTGCTTATTCTATTGACTCACTTACTTTACATATACTCATTCTAGCCCTCCTCTCATATCCTGTAGTTTGTAACTATGCCCACGCTCTGCTTTTAAGTGCTTTGGCACTAGGGCATCTCACACACTGAGTGTAGTTAACATCTCCGGCAGGAGAGAGGCTATACACTAGTCTCTATTCATTTCATTTATATATACTATAAGGGACTCATACTATGCATACTGAATCTAAACATTCTTTACTGGGAATTCCTCTTTGCATGCTTTACTCATAATTCTGATATTATTAGAATCCCTTTACCTTTCTTTTCTGACTTATCTCGTTATCTAGCTAACTAGAATATCCTTCGATTATTGGGACACTTTGGTGATTGATGTCATCATTTACTATGCACTTAAGCCACGTTACTACTAGGTTGGCCATACCTAATAGGAAAAATTACGTTTAAGGACCAAGAAGTAAAAAAAATTATTTTTAAGGACTTTTACCACTAGGTTCAACTGATTGTTGCTAAACTCAGTGGTAATCATCCTAAAACAAGTGGTAACAGGTCCTTAGGAATAAATTTCTTTACTTTTTGGTCCTTTATTATAATTCTCCCTACCTAATATCATGTAGCTCTGTTACAAGCAAACCATAACATCAAACACTAATACACAGGCGTTTCATGACTGAGCTTAAAGTCATTATCGCCTGTATATTACAAGTTTCCCAATAATTTAAAGTATTCCTTTCTTACTTTTCTCTATATGCCCTATTCTCGTAAAGTGCTTGGGAAAAATAGGATTCTTCCTCCGTTTCATCTCGAGATCTCTCTATATTGCCTAGCTATTTTTACTTCGGGCACTATCATGCTAGAAGGGCATCTATGCCAACGACAAGTGTGCTTTCTTAAGTAGTCAAGCACATTAACTGAATATCTATTATCAATCTAATATGTCCTCGGCTTGAACACTATCATATCTTCTCTTTCTGCCTTTTTTTTTATCCTCTTACTTAGGTAAAAGGATGTTCTACTACTGGCTATTTCTGTTGCCAGTTCAGGTTTCTTTACACTCAAGAGCATCTGCATTTTCCTAGGGTTCCTCCACTTATTTACTCTTTGTGACATCAAGGGGATCTACTTTTTGCTCATACTCTTACTCTACTCTTAGCTAGACCACCCCTTTATAAGAAAGATTCTATTTCATATAATCTTAAGAATTTCTTTCTATGGCACTCTCGGCTTACACTCTTTCTCTACCTAACATAAGGCTCACCTTCTTAGACAGTCTCTAGCTCCCTTGAGCTTCCCTGAGGGTACTAGGCACTAACTATTTGTCTTAGCTTATTTTTATGTTTGGATCAGGGCTGGGCTTTCTCTCTATTCAGCTGCTTCAGCCTCATTTCTAGGAGCACAGTATAATATTTTTAGGGTTTTTCTAACCCAATCCAGAATATGTATTCTCAATGTCTGGATTCTACTTCACTAAAAGCTTATGCTCTATTGGGTGCTCTAATTACTCACGTGCCTTAACCCCATATCATTCTCATATTAGGAAGATCACCTAACTAATTATCGGACCCCTATCCGTTTACCTCTCTGGCTCAATATACTCATTTTATCATTACTAAAGCGAAGGCATCTTTTTTATAGCTAGTTTCTCAGCTTTTCCTCACTTCCTTTATCACTGTACTTTATAACTCAAAGGGGTTTATCTAGGGGATTTTACTAACAACTACTGGGTGGTTTCCTTGACATCAAGATGTCTCATCTTTTCTTCCTCGATCCAGGGAGAACTTTCATTGAGCCTTTCATTTACATATCTCACCTAGAACAATGCTACTGATCATCTTTCCCAGACTTTAGCTTATACTCAGCCTAGGCTAGCCATCTCATCAGACCTATAGCATACTAACTATCCTCATTCTTTTTTTATCCTCTATTATTAGGCTATTCACACTTACCTCTAGGTGTTACCTATGAGGTATACCTTTCTAGGCCACTTGCTATGACCTCACTGCTGGTAGCTTTACCTTATGTTATTTTGAGGCTACACTAATATTCTATCATTCAGTGTCTCACAGGGTAGCACCCTAGGTTGTAGTCAACACCTTAAAGACGGGTCTCAACAACTATATCATCCCTGTGTCTAACTTCCTTTGTGTTGAGCTCTTTCCTCAGTTTCATTTGCTAAACCCATAGACTTCTTTCTGACCTTCTATGACTATTCATTACCCTTTTTCTCTAATTATACTAGAGTTCCCACTTTCTATGGGTCATTTGACCCCTTATTAATTCATTTCTCAAGTTAGCCTGAATATGACTAACAAGGTATTTATCTTGCCATTCGCCACAGCTAATCAGTCTCAGGTTCACCCTAATGTTCTGTCTGACTATTGGTCGCAACTATCTTCTTAATTGGCCGTGGTGAGAAACTCTCTAGATTGCCTCGCTACTATTTGGAATAATTGGTCATGGCTAATAGCCTCTGATTGGCTTACTTTTCATGGATTGAGATTTTCATCTTTAGCTACCAACCCGAGCCTTATTGCTTCTATATCTAGCCCATCATCAAGCTAGAGGATTCTACCTTTTGCTTTATTCATGCATGGCTGGCTATTACCTCTAGGCTATTAGGGCTCTAGGGTGTAGCTTGTAACTTAACCTCTGGCTCGAGGGAATTAACCTTTCAGACTCTGAAACTTATTTAGGCATTTGGGTGTTGTGGCTAGGGGTGACTCTTTTTCTCACTTCCCCTCTAGATTAGTCCCATGCAGCTGCAGTCTCATCTCATATCATGCTACATCCTACTTGTCTCCACATTATGCGGCACATGTAACATCCGGTTCTCTGAAAACGAAAGAAAACATGAGAAATATAACGTACGGTTTCTCCATCAACGAACAAAATTCATCAAATACAAAAGGAAGTCCCCTAAGATGATGTAGTTAAGGTCCCAAAAAATTTGGGAAGCATTCTAAACTCCTAAAAATGAGAATCCCAAGCTCAGACGGAAAGAAAAACAAAGCTAGAATGAAGAAACAATTTTTACAAAAAGCTTACGAAATATAATGGCATTTTTGTAATTTTGAGTAAATTTTAGAATTCATACAAGAAGGCTTTTTAAATGAAATTTTTAAGTTCTCCAGGGTTCTCAGAGGCCCTGAAAACCATGGGAAGGCCCGAGACAGCTAAAGCCCTCCGGTGGATGTTTTCCAATGTCGGTGCACCCAAACTTTGACGGATTCGTTCAGGAAGGTTTTAGCTCTGATTTGAGTGATTCCAAAGGCATTTTACTAAGTTGAGAACCTAAATTTCATAATGGAAAAGAAGGTTCTCAAAAAGGAGCTAAAACGAAGGAGAAACAAAAATGCCAAGAACGAAGGGCAAAATGGGAATTTTTGAAAAGTATAATTTCCTCCCACCTATATATATGATGCGCCCTTCTTCTCCCTTCATGTTGCATGACCAAGTTCTGCCCAAAACCAAAGGAAAACCCTAGGGAGAGTGTCGTACAAGAGGAAGGCAAAGAGGAGGAGAAATCAAAGGCTTAAGGTATGGAAATTTAGTAGTTTTTCATACTCTTTTTCTTCCAAACCTCTTCTCCTTCATTATCCTTTATTTCCTATGATTATAATGATGTATATGGATCTATTTGAAAGGAGAAATTAAGGAGAAAATTCTGATTTGAAGAGAGGAGCTAAAAGAACACAAGATTCAAGTGAGAAAAAGCAAGAAAATAAGGTAAATCTTGCATCCCATAGTAGCTACTCCTCCCCCTTTCTTCTCCATATTTTCCCCATGTATGTAGATGCTAGAGGGCTGGAATTTTGTGGGGATCAAGGGTGAATTCCATAAATTTAAGGGAGGAGAGTAAGAATATGCAAAGAAATTCAAGAAAAGGTCATAAAATTTCAAGGTGCAAAACATAGGGTTTCAAGTGCACCTTGTAAAATCTGATTTTGTATGATGATTTTTAGGCCTAAATAAGAGTTTAAATGATCTCCCAAGATCCCTAAGAGACTCCCCATATGTATCCTCCCTTGAGAAAACAAGGCAAACTCCAAAAAGCCCCATTTCTTCCATAGCCTCAGCCTAAAGGGGTTTGTGTAGCTAAGAAGAGTTTTAAATTTTTCTAAACCTATTTTTGAGTCATATATGATGAATGAATATGAAGGGAAGCCTTGGGAGAAATTTAGAAATCATAGAAAGTGAGGTAGTGCTTTATGTTCCATAATAAGACCTAAAGAAGCAACATGTAGTTAGGCTCTTAGTTTTGCTTGTGTGATAACTCCAAGAGGCTTAAAAGGAGTCAAGAATCATATTTGAAAGGAAAGAATGGAGCCTAGAATTTAATTGAGGGGTGTTGCTTCATTAGGTGCAATTATGGAACCATAATGAGGTTATAAGCCAAGCTATGTCTAAGCAAGTTGTGTGGTCTTAGAATTGAGTTCATGAACCTAATTAGCTTCCGTAAATTGTGTTTAGGCCAAGAGAAATCATCCCACACTTTTGTGTGTGTGTGGCCGAAAGAGGGAGCTTGGATTAGAGAGAAAAAGTGAGTAATTGTATCCAAGGTAGCTCTCTCCACCTTCTCTCATGTATGGATGTGTGCTTAGCTTGTCTTAAAATGTGTGTATATGTATTTTTAAGCCATGAAAAGTATGCTAGCATGATTTTATATACCATGATTTCATGATGACATATTATGTTTCTAAATGATGTTATGATGTGTGCTTGGGTTTGCATGAGTGTGGTGAGGCCAAGAATCCTTAGCTATGGTGAGGATGAGCCAAGAACCCTTGAGATTGGTGAGACAAAGTAAATAGTCTCCTAAAAATAAGACAGACTCCCAAGAGCATGGTTGAGTCTAAGAATCTCTTAAAGAATGAGTGAGGCAAGTCTAATATCCACAAGAAATTAGGTGAGGCCAATCCACTTACTTGGCAAGCCTTTGTATGCTATGTGTGACTTTTTCAAATGCTAAGAATGTTCCTTGAATGATTGCACATGTCCACATGCCATGCATGCATTTATGAAACTTGTTTGCATCTATTATGTATGATTGAATAGGAAATGAGCTATTGGGATTCTTTGAATCTCATCCCCTCCTCTCTAATGATCTAACATGCTAGGTGGATCAAGTGAACAAGGTAATGGAAGCCAACTACCTTGAAAAAGAGAGCTTGACAACATAATGCGTGGTTTTTAGTCTTTAAAGCCATATTCATATCAAATGATGTAACCTATGCTTGTATATGGTTTATGACCTTTGAAATATATGTAATTATGATATTATGTGATGTATAAATGAAAGAATATGATATGTGAATGCTAGAATGTAAAGTGAGTATATAATGCCAAGTTATGGTTCTTGAAAAGTTTATGTAAGTGTGGATGAAATGGTCAAAATGAGATGCATGAGGGTTGGGACCATTTGGGCAGCTCACACAAGTCCTAAATATGCTTTTAGACTTGCCCAAGAGGTGCCAAATCCCAAGGAAAGCCATTTGGACATTTTGGTATCCCATATGGAGCCAAAATTGACCAATTTAGAACCGTATATCACTTTTTATCCAAATGAGCTCTTCTTGATCTAAGATTTTGTATGTAATTAGAGCTTGTTAAAAGCTTTTTGGAAAGCTAAAGAACATAATTTTTTGAGGTCTACAAAATATTTGATGAATTTTTAAAGTTGACAAATTTTCTAGTTTTGGTCATGTCACTGTTCATACTGGTACGAAACTAGTTTTGGTCATGTCACTATTCATATTGGTCCGAAAATGAAATCTATCACACATGGCTCAAATGATGTCCAATTATCACACAATTTTATACAGAGAAACCAAATATTCACAGTGACTTGTGTCAACTAGAAGTATCTCATTTAGAGGTCTAAATAAGGAGATATGAATTTTCAAAGAATCTGTCTAGTATCAGGAACTTTACCCAACCTCAGCTACTATTTGATTAGATTTTAAGGTCTAGGCATACCTGAACTGGTCTGGAGTTATTTTTTCCCTCTAGCTAACATCCATAGATTTCCAGATTGGTATCATTTGCATGGATTGGATTTTTGTGAAATTAATTGGACATTTTTGAAGTTTGCTGCAAAATTCTATGACAGCACCAGTAGATAGCCTGACCTATTGACCATTTCGTGTGTCAAATGTCCTCTGTGTTGGATGTTATGGTCTGGACCTATTTTTAGTATGAGTTAGACATTTGTGGCTTTCCAAAATGGCTAAGAATGCATGATTGTAATTTTTCTAGAATTAGTTATGATTTTCCAAAGTTATGCAGAAAAGAGGCAAAATTTGGCAGAAATTATGTGTATATTTCATGCATTCCTTTGAGTTTCTTGAGATGTAGGCCACTTTTGATCATTCAAATGAGTTGTACTCATGTAATTAAATATGAGAATGTGTAGTATAAGCTCACATGGTCCACATGACATGGAATGAAATTTTTATACACGATGCAACGCAAAAGAATGTATCATGTTGATGGATTTTCTCACTTCCTTCATGGAATGTTTCATGTGAGCATGCAAATGTGTATGAAATGAGTTAGAAATATATGGTGTTATAGGACATCTCGAAATGGCTTCAATATGACTATAAGGAGAATTAGACCTCACTTACTTTCTCTAGCAAGCCTCTTCATATCAACGAGATCATTTCTCATCATTTATATCTAAGGCTTGCCACTGATAACGGCAAGTTATCACATCTCATTAAGCTCTAGTCGTCAGATCCTTCAACTTTGCTTAAACTTAGCTCTGCTCAAGCTACTCTAGAGGCCACTCTTTCCCGGTGTCCACTAGCTATTCTAAGACCGTCATACAACTTACTCATCATGAATAAAGCCATAAATTATACTCATACTGTAACAACCAGAAAAGAAAAGAAATGAGAAAAGAGGAAGCTGGGAAATTTTCGGGGAGCTGAAAATTTTCTAAGTCTTCTCGCCATAGCGAGAAATAGAGTCGCCATAGCGAGAATGCCTCCTCGCAATAGCGAAGATGTTCCTAGCTGTAGCGAGTGCGACAGTCCATACAACAACCAGGGAGTTGCTCGCCATAGCGGCGCTATAGCGAAGGCAGAGGTCTGGAACAGGCCGAGCTCGCGATAGCGACGCCATAGCGAAGGCAAAGTCTGGAACTTGCACGAGCTCACCGTAGCGAGGTTAACGACTCGCTATAGCGAGAGCGGTCCAGAAAAGCGTAAAAAGAGAGATTTTGACTTTTTAAAGAGTCTGAACTTTTCCTTTCTCTTAGAACCGACCTGAGTTTCGACCAAAGAGAGAGAAGAGAGCGGTGGAGAGAGAGAGAGAGAGGCCAAGAAGCAAGGAGATCAAGCAAAGAGGTGAGTAATCTTTAGATTTCCCTAGCTTTTCTCCTTAGCCTGTTGTCTCCTCCTCTTGCTTTCTCTTTCTACGGTTTTAGAAGCTGAGTTAGGAGAGGTTCAGAAGAGGGAAATAGGAAAACTACTCTAGAAGGAGGGTAGAACTCATTTATCCTCAATTCTTCTTCCTTACTTTCTTCTTGGAGAGCTTGAGAGAGGAAGGAAAATGAGTAGAGTTCTAGAGAGAGAATCCCTAGGTCTGTAAGAGTAGTGAGGGTCTAACTTGATGAAGAGTCTCTTTTAGCTTTGTGAGAGTTGTTTAAGCTATGAGAGAATGATTTGATGCTCTTGTTATGCCTAGGCTCAAAGGAAGAAACTCCACCTTGTTGTGAGTGTGAAATCAAGGAGGGAGAGGAGAAATTGAAAGGGAAGACTTGTGTAATCTGAGAAGGTAGCTCTCTACTCTATTCTTGTTGCATTCTTGGTTGTGTAATAGTCATTACATGTTGAGTATGTGCTTGTATGTTGAGATATGCCATTGATTTTGCCTTGATGCATTGGTACCAATATGTTTATGATATGATGTGTGGAAATTGCTCGGGTGAGGTGGTGCCAAAAGTCCCTTGAGACGGGTGAGGAGGAGCCAAAAGTCCCTAAACCAAGGATGAGGCCGATCCAAAAGTCCTAAAACTCGGGTGAGGCTAGACCGAAAGTCCCTAGAGCCTAGTCTTGGCATTGGTTTGATAGCATGGCATGTGTGGTGTTTTTGTGGCTTGTATGCATGCTTGACTAGCTATATGCCTTGGTTGCATCTTGAATGAGTATGAGCTATTGAGATTCTCCCGAATCTCACCCCCCTTCCCATCCCATCCTATTATCCAGGTGGTGTTCAAGGAGAGGCGAGCACACCTCACGGAGCCTAGTGGAGCCCTTTAGAAATGTGTAGTTTCTTTTGGTTATTCTGATGTATAAGGTGCCAAAATGAGAGTGCACCTATTCTTTTTGGAGTTGTAACTATATGAGCACATGTAAATGTATGTACATATGATGTATGGATGATATAAAGGGTTAAAGTAATGAGAATGTATAAGTTGGCCTTTGAGGCTTATGTAAAATGGTGTATTTTCTTCCATAGCATAGTGAAATTGGAATGTATGATGATTTGGATTACTTAGATAATTCATATATGCTATGTTTGTACTTTTAAATTTGCCCAATAGATGTTAGAACATGAGAGAGGTCATTTAGACCCCCTTTGAACCCCATGTGGTGCCAAAACTTCCAATTGGGTGAGCTCCGTCAAAGTATGACCGGATGAGCTCTTCTTGGTATGGAATTTGGCATGCCTCTAGAGTCTATTGAGAGCTTCTTGAGAAGCTAGAGTGGGTAATATTCGAAGGTCTAGAGAATATTTGATGAATTGTTGAAATTGGGAATTTTCAATGTTTTAGTCATGGTACTGTACATTGGGTCCGAAAATGAAACTATGTCATCCATAGACCAAATGATGTCCAAATGTCATGAAACTTTAGGAGCATAAACCGGATATCCACAGTGACCTATACCAACTGGAAGCACCTTAATTGGATGTCTGTAGAGAGAGAAACGATTTACCGAAGTTCTGTATCAGCATCAGGGAAGTTTCTGACCTTCGTTACTGTTTTATCGGTTTTCGAGGTCTTAGAACTCCTGAACTGATCTGGACTTATTTTTCTCCTATATTTCACATCTGTATCTTTCCAAATTGGTATAGTTTGCCCTGATTGGATTTTTGTGGATTTAATTACGAATTTCCGAAGTTCATGACAGTAAACTGCACCAGTATCA
>JAIUCV010003474.1:0-27479 GCA_026724425.1 Erythrophleum ivorense
AATTTTGAAAATACATAAATTGGGCTATGCAACTATAAATCATGCAAATTAGGTGTCTATAGAAATTTTAGAATGTGAACTACATGCTACAAAAATTTTAGGCAAAATTAAGTACATTTGCCCTACCAAAAGTAATCAAATAGTAACATTAGTCGAGTTGGAAGCCATATAGTAACCTAAACTTTGAAAATACATATCTTGAGCACAACTCCAAATTGAGTGCTCTAAGTGGCCACAAAAAGCTTGTAACATCAACTATATGCCTATAAAATTTCATGAGTATTAGACTTCATTTGACCCTTGAAAAACACGAAATATCAGAACTGTTCTATGTGAACAGTATCAGGACCTAATTAAAAATTCTGCACAATTTCAAAATTTATAAAATATTCTGCATACCTCTAAAAATTATGGTTCTTAATTTGACAAAAAATTTTAGGAGGGGTCTAAGTGCATACCAAATCTTAAGCTCAAACTAGGTCATTTAGACAACTTTTGATATAAGAGTTGTTTATGGCAAATTTAAGATCATTTTTGGTATTAATTTGAATCATTTGGTGTCAATTAGTTTCCTTCTACTTTAAGCACATTTCTTTTATCCAAAATGGATTTTCTCACCATTCCATATCATTCCAAAATAGTTGAATCAAAATTTGATCTTTGGATACCCAAGATTAGATGCATCCATCATGTCATATATCCAATTCTACCATAATACATGTACATTGCCACAAATAGTCATACATTGCTATTCTTATACTTTTACACATGGTTCCATCATAAGAAATGGCATATTATCATCATATACATCATAGGTCTATCATGGTACATATAAAGCATCATATACATACATATAACATAATCTATTATAACATAATTGGCTAATACAACAATTTCCTAGTATTTAAGCTCTCTCTTGATCTTGGCTTTGACTTGGTAAACCTGAAATAGTTAGTGGGAGGACAGGGAGTGAGATTCGAGAGAACCTTATTAGCTAATCTCAACTAATTCAATACATACAAGAATGCCATGAGTGTATACCATGTATGTGGTGCAAGAATGTTATGCTTATGCTTCATATGAATCAAATGCATCATAAACCATAAAAATTCATTCATTCTCTAGCTATGGCTTCATCATAAACTTGATAGGCTCAACTTCTCTCAACCCGGGGGCTAAGGAAGAGCTACTGTACTTAATTTCAAGCCTTAGGGAAGTTAGGAGCCGAAAACATAACATATTCATACTTATAGCACATTATGGAATCATGCCAAAATATATGTCATGAATGCATCAAGTAACAACACATACAAGCATTCAAACTCATTCGAGAACTCAAACATATGCAAGAAAGGGAGATAAAACTACTTTGTGATTATAGGAACTTGAATCTGCCACTAACTCACTTGTTGGTTTCCTTTTCCTTTACTTTCTTTGGCTTAGCACTCATAAATGAGTGAGTTTGAGTTACCTTGACATACATATGACAATCACAAGACAAATTAGTCCCATAGGACTTATTCTAGGCTTCATTATCTTTCTTGAATCTCATCAGGACTCAATATGTTACATAAGGCTAGTTTTAGGTCCATAATGAAGTTGCTCTTGGTTCTTGCTTTCTAAACCCCAAACTCTTGCTCCTTACAAGTCTTATAACTCTCAAGAAGCTCATTTGAACCATTACATGCTTGGTTAAAGGGGTTTAGAACTAACTTGCTTCATTAACCTCTTTTAGGTCTTAAAATTTCAACTTCCATTCTAAGGCTCCTAAATTCAATCCAATGTTTCCATAATTCTTTATTCATCATATCTAAGTTTCTAAATTTATTAGAACTCAAAGAAATACTCCCTAGGTGCTTCTTGGATAGCTTGGCCAAACCATACATTCAAGGAGAGTAATATAGCGTATGCTTGCTTTTCTTTGGGAATTTAATACACACTTTTGTTCCTTGGTTTCTCTAGAGTGTATACATGATTAAATATGGTTTGGGTTATCCTCTTAAAGTTCCAAAACTTTCAAGGTGCAATTGAAACCCTAACTTCCATATCTTGTTTCCTAATGATCCTTTCTTGATTCTAATTGCATAATTCAATTCCTCACACTCTAAAACCCTTAATTCTACCTTGTTACGATCCAAAACATCCTCATAATCCATGGGCCCTAGGGTGGTCAAACAAGAGAGGGAGGGAGAAGGGAAGGAGAAACCATTCTCGCATCTTGTTTCATACATCATTTTAAAGCTTTTTAAGAGAAGAATTTGGTGCAAAGCTTGGTTTTCTCAAATCCTTTCCTTCTTCTACAAGTTCAGCCATGAAAATCCTCCTCTTAGAAAACTAAAACCATAAAGAGAGAGGGCTTGGAGAAGAGAATCATCTTAGTGAAAGAAGAAGCATGAAAAAGTGCCAAAATTTCTCCTTCTCTCCCTTCTCCTTGGTGCGCCTCTTACTGGTTGTTCAAATGGTCTAAGTTTTATTTTGAGGGGTTTGGGTCATGCTGGACAGATTTAAGAAGGAAGGGGCTAAGTTATTATAATTTTTAAAATTTTTCATTTTGTCCTTCAACTTCATTTTCTCCATTTTCACTCATTGTAACTTTTTTTTTAGAACCGTCTTTTCCATATGAAAATTTAGGTCCTCTAATTTATTAAAAACATAAACTTTCAATTTTATTGACTTCAGAGCCATTCTGAATCATCTGGTCAAAGTTTGGGTCAACCAACAGACTAAATTGTACATCGAAGAGGTTTTAACCATTCTAAGGATTCCTATAATTTTTAGAGCTTCTAAGAACCATGGGAAATCAATTTTACCATTTAAAGCCATCCTAGCTCTGGTTTCAAGACATCTTAAACTTTGTATCCTTATTTTGTAATGTCTAAATTATTATTCTAATTTTATTTAACCTCTATTCCTTTGATTCTGAGGTCTTCCTTTTATATCTCATTAGTTTCAATTTAATTTTAAAAGGATCGAGTATTATAGGTGGCAGCTGCACCACAACTCCACCAAGGACATACTTACGGTCTATAACAATAATAACAATTCAAGTAGCCAACTAATTATTTAGCATTTCAAAATCATAAATATGTAGCAAATATAATATTAGAATGAGCATATACATGGAATTAGGTAATTAACCTCGATTATCTCACTTAATTGCATATAGTTCTGAAGTCAAGATAAGTTTCCACACTCTAGAGCTCTTAGATGAAATCAAAGCACATTCTTAGTCACTAATTATAGCATAAATCAGACACTAAGGAATTAAACTATTAAGAAGTACATAGAAATCACTTACCCAGCCACTAAAAGACTCTTAATTCAAATTAAAGCTTCCCTACACTAGAATCACAAAATTTCACTCCTAGAATCTTAGTATTTTCACGCAAAAATAGAGCCCACTATATAAGCTAGCTATTGGGGCCACTAACCAGTAGAAAACACATCAAAATAAGGTGAGGATACTTACCCTATAGCCCTCTAGTCCCCAGCCTCCGAAAATCCACAAGAAACTACCAAAAGAGCAAGTTTTAGATTTGGGTGATAGAGAAAAATTCACTAGACTAAAAACTATTCAAACCAAAATGTAAAAGAGAATGAGAAAAACAAGTTTCGTATAACTCACTTTGGCTAAATCATTCTCTAGAAGTGAGAAATGGTAGAAGAATGCAGAAAACCCTAGCTCCCTCTCTTTTTATGCAAAAATGAAGCTTTCCCTTAGCTGAATAATGAGTTGGTCTGCAAAATAAGGAATACAGGGCTGAATATGTTATGGTATTAGATGGATTTGGGCTAACACTGAAACCCAAGATCTATTTAGCTTCAGAAATTTGCTTATTAGGCCATGGGTTTAAAGGTTTAATGGAGTTGGGTCTCCTGACTATGAAGTTGGGCTTCTCATAATGGTCCTTAGCATGCATAAGTTGATCATTGGCCTAAATATTAGATATCCACCCTCACTCAGTTAGTTTCACTAACGAGACCAATAACCATAATTAATCTATTTCCATCTAACCACAGCTAAAAACGATTATTGCCTTGAAAGGTCTAAAATAAGTCCATTTCTTTAAAATCTTATTTCCTTTAATCTACCCCAAATCCCCCATAATAATTCCTTAATTCATCATAACTATCCTTAATTAATTTCAAGGTGTTACAATTAGACCAATATATCCTTTACGACAAGCCCTAATTTATTATTAAAATTATAAAATAACCCTTAAAAAAGAAGATTTTTATATAATTTTTTATAAACTTATATGTTATCCTTAAAAAGAATTAAAATGCTAATATAAATCTTTATTAAAAAATTTTTTTAAAAAATTATTTTTATTTTTTCAAGCTGGGCTAGGCTGATATGGCCTTTAGGGTTGGCCCAGTGCTCAGCTTGGCCTAACCCTAAATTTCTCTTAAAATTTTTTTTTGGCACCTGGCCTTATCCGACGAAATCGGGCGTCTGGGCCTTATGAACTGTCAGACCTCTATACCCTTTGTTATTACCTTAGTCCTTATTATTAACTCCTGGATTAGGTTTAAGCAAATGGAATAACTATAATTATCAATTCAAGCATTTAAAACATTATAAAAATGCAAAATCTCTAAAACTTTTTCTCAAAATTTCGACAGTATAACGGCTATAAACCAAGTGCTACTAGGGCTCTTTGGCCCTCTCTTCTACTGAAAACAATCACCTGCACATAATACAAATCTCATATACTCAATTCCAAAGGCCTTAGGGTTCAATTATCAATTAGCCCTTCGATCCTGGCTACTCATATAACTAAGGATATTAAATACTGATAAGTGCATTGTATAGCATTTATATTACTAAATATTAATCCTATACTTTCTAATCCATCTTTAAACTGTCCTATCTAGGCCCAAAATGTATACATAATTATATTACATACACATTGGTCTCAAAATACAATTTGACAACATATATACAAAAATACAACATCAAATACACAAGTCTTCATGGAGCTATAGATTTTCCTTGATCTACTTGGCTACTTTCACCTAGCAAAGGGGTTAGTGGATACAGGAGTGAGATTCAAGGGAGAATCTTAGTAGCATAATCCTACTCTACCATGAAATAACCACTTAAGTATATAGGTATGCAAGTATGCATGAATGCAGCTTTTCTAATATTTGAGCTTTCTAAACATGTGAAAATGTGCATGCATAAAGTTAGAATTTGGCCAAGCTTACTAAACTCCTTCCTAAGTGGCCCTGATACTTAGCATAGAAAAGAACTACTGTACTCAATTCCTTAACCTGCTTTTCTTAGCCAACCTCAAGTAAAGCTTTGCTTACTAGGCCAAAACTCATAAAATTCACATAAAACTCATATAACTCATTCAAACATCAAACAAACATATCATACAAGCAACCAAAACACTCAAGTAGTTAAAAGTATGAAAGAGAGGAGGAAAATGCTACCTGATGGAGTTTATCCCCAGTGCTACAGGTACTACCTAAAAGTTGGCCTAAGGGTTTTAAGACCTTCTAAATAAGAATATAGAGTCCAAATCTGCATAAAAAGTAAGTTAGAATGCAAAAATTTTGAAGCCAAAGAAGTAAGGGCAAAATGGTCATAAAAGTTGTTCCTTTCCTACTTAACCCCTGGATAAAGTCAATCTATCTACAACTACCCATATTACATCATACCCTGATGATGTTCTTGGTAACCCCATGATAAAATCCATAGAGATACTATCTCACTTTCACTTAGGGATATCTAGGGGTTAAAGAAACCCAACTGGCTTCTGGTGTTCTATTTTTACTTTTTGACATGTTTATCACATACTCTGCTATATCCTTCTTCATCCTAGGACACAAAAACATTCTTTTTAAGTCATGGTACATTTTAGTGCTACCTGGATGAAGAGTATACTTGCTCTTATAAGCTTCTTATATGATCTTTTCTTTTAACTCTGACTGATAGGGTATATGGAGCCTATCCTTGAACTTAACCAAACTATTCTCTAAAACATTGAACTCTAAAGTTCTACCCTGGGTTATTTGGCTCTTGATCTCTTTTGCATAGTCATCTTCCTTTTGTGCATCTTTAATTTGCTCTCTACAGTCACTTTCTAGTCTAACCTCACTCACAAATAGTTTTCCTTCTAGCACCTGGCATAAAAGACTCATATTTCTAAACTTTTCTATCAACTCTTACTCTTTCAATACTAAACAGGCCATAGTCACTGACTTCTTACTCAAGGCATAAGCCATTACATAGGCCTTGCCTAGGTGGTACTTTAAGGTGAAATCATAGTTTTTTAAAAACTTAATCCACTTCTTCTGCTCAAATTTCTAGTGCTTCAAGCTTATTTTCAGTAGCTTCGAGCTTAATAATGGTGTCCATGGTAGAGAGAAGAGAGAGAAGGAAAAAAAGCTAAATAGGTAAGCTTTCGCACTCTTTTTACATAGCTCCAATAATAAAAATGATTCCCCTCTTCAAGAGCTTTAATTTGATGTTTTTAAATTCTGTATTAGAGGTGTTTTAGCTACCATCAAAGTGGATGAAAGTGCTCTTTTCAAAAAATTAATCAGTGGAAAACGCAGAGCACTGAGCGAGCTTCAAAACAAGGTATAGCATGATATGTTGGAAGCTATGCTTTCATGGATTTCTCTCCTTCTTCATCATGTGTAGAGAGAGAAAATCTCTCTCTCTACATCCTTTTGTATATATTTAATCATATGGAGCATGTAGAATTCATTTAGGTTGTGGAAATGAGAAGAAATTGCCAAAGGGAGCAAGAAAACTCCATATAGCACTATATAAGTGTGGTTTCAGGTACCTCATAGGAAATGGCACTAGATGAGCTTGTTTTTTAGTTCTAATGAATTTAGAGGTCTTCTAGAGAATTATAAAGGTTCGGGGAAGCATCGGTTCGAATTACAAAGGCTAATTGTGAAAGTCAAAATTTTTAGATGCTTAAGAAAATGTAATTTAGATAAATGGCTATGTTGGTGTTTGGCATTGTATTTGAACATTCTAGTGAGCTTAATGGAAGCATAAAGAGTTATCTAGGATGTTGGAATAAGGTCTTGGGTTATAAAAGCAAGTTTAACAAAAATGGCCTAAAGTTACTAAATATGTCAAAATGGAAAATGACTAAATGAATAGTACAAGGACCAAAATGAAAAGTAAAATGCTAATTTTGGACTTAAAAATAAGAATTTAAGGAGCTTGAGTAGCTTAGAAAAACTTGCCCAAAAAAAACCCTATATTAGAGGCTAAGGGCCTAAAGTATCTCTATGCAATATTATGCTAGTTTGGAAGATCATTTTTCTAAGCTCACATAACTTTGTATTTTGCTTAAAATGGAGCTTGAAACTTCTCTTACTTGCTTGCCTAGTTAATCTCCTTTCCAAGCTAGGCTCACACCAGTTGTAGATAGATTGACTACATCTTCTGCCCTACCCATTTTCTACCAATTAGAGCCAATTATACCCTCGATAAATTAGCCCAATTGAAAGTCAAGGAGATAATGAGGCTTCATGGGGTACCACATAGTATAGTTTCAGATAGGGATCCTAAATTTACCTCTAACTTTTGGAAGTCATTACAAGAGGCCCTAAGAACTAAGCTGAGATTTAATTAGCTTATCAACCCGAGACTGATGGTCAAATAGAGAGAACTATCCAAATCTTAGAGGATATGCTCAAGGCCTGTATGTTAGAATGGAAAGGAAATTAGAATGCGTACTTGACATTAGCAAAATTTGTTTACAACAATAGTTACCATTCTAGTTTAGAAATGGCTCCATATGAGACCTTGTATGGGAGGAAGTGTAGGTCTCCCTTATGTTAGGTAGAGCTAAAGGAGAGAAGCTTTATAAGCCCAAAGTTAGTGGACCAAACCTTTAGGAAAATTAAAATGATTAGGCAGAAATTGATGATGGCCCAGAGTAGACAGATAAGTTATGTAAACAGAAGAAGAAGGCCATTAGAATTTAAGATTGGGGACCATGTTTATATGAGGGCATCTCCAGTTACAGGGGTTGGTAGGTCCATTAAAATAAGAAATCTCAATCCCAAGTATCTTAGTCTATTTCAAATTCTTCACTAAATAGGACCATTGGCCTATAGAATAGCCCTTCCACCTAATTTAGCCCATGTACATAATATATTTCATGTATCCTAGCCAAAAAAGCGTCTGGTGTCTTCCACACAAGTCATTGAGTATGACAACATAGAATTACATACACATTGGTCTCAAAATAGAGTTTGACAACATATCAACAGAAATATGACATCAAATACACAAGTCTTCATGGAGCTACAGATTTTTCTCAGTCTACTTAGCTACTTTCACCTAGCAAAGGGGTTAGTGGATACAGAAGTGAGATTCAAGGGAGAGTCTTAGTAGCATAATCCTACTCTACCACGAAATAACCACTTAAGCATATAGGTATGCAAGTATGCATGAATGCAACTTTTCTAATATTTGAGCTTTGTAAACATGTGAAAATATGCATGCATAAAGGTAGAATCCGGCCAAGCTTACTAAACTCTTTCCTAAGTGGCCTTGATACTTAGCATAGGGAAAAACTACTGTACTCAACCTTGGCCCTTTTTTCTTAGCCAACTTCAAGTAAAGCTTCGCTTACTAGGCCAGAACTCATAAAAATCACATAAAACTCATATAATTCATTCAAACATCAAGCAAACATATCATACAAGCAACCAAAACACTCAAGCAGTTAAAAGCATGAAAGAGAGGAAAATGCTACTTGATAGGAGTTTATCCCCAATGCTACAAGTACTAGTTGTTCCTTTCCAAGCTAGGCACTAACACTGCGATCCTTTAGTAAACCGATGGCCTATAATATCATATCAATACTCATATCAGTGCCAAAGCCATTATAAGCTGATTATATGCAATATTATGCTACTTTTGAAGACCATTTTTCTAGGCTCACATAACTTTGCATTTCGCTTAAAATGGATCTTGAAACTTCTCTTACTTGCTTGCCTAATTAATATTTTTCACTTGCCCTTTTCTTAGCCTCTAATATAGGGTTTTTTCTAGGCAAGTTTTTCTAAGCAACTCAAGCTCCTTAAATTCTTATTTTAAGTCCAAAATTAGCATTTTACTATTCATTTCGGTCCCTACACTATTCATTTGGCCATTTCCCATTTTGACATATTTAGTAACTTTGGCTATTTTTGTTAAACTTGCTTCTATACCTCAAGACCTCATTCCATCATCCTAGATAACTCTTTATGCTTCCATTAGGCTTACTAGAATGCTCAAATACAATGCCAAACATCAACATAGCCATTTATCCAAATTACATTAGCCTCTGTAATTCAAACTGACACTTCTCCTAACCTTTATAATTCTCTAGAAGACCGCTAAATTCATTAGAACTCAAAAACAAGCTCATCTAGTGCCATTTCCTATAAGGTACTCGAAACCACACTTATATAGTGCTATATGGAGTTTTCTTGCTCCCTTTGGCAATTTCTTCTCATTTCCACAGCCTAAATGCATTTTACATGCTCCATATGATTAAATACATGCAAGAGGATGTAGAGAGAGAGAGATTTTCTCTCTCTACACGTGATGAAGAAGGAGAGAAATCCATGAAAGCATAACTTCCAATATATCATGCTATACCTTGTTTTAAAGCTCGTTCAATGCTCTACATTGTCCACCGATTAATTTTTTGAAAAGAGCACTTTCCTCCTCTTTGATGGCAGCTAAAACACCTCTAATATAGAATTTAAGACCATCAAATTTAAGCTCTTAAAGAAGAGAATCATTTTCATAATTGGAGCTATGCAAAAAGAGTGTGAAAGCTTACTAGTTTAGCTTATTTTTTTCCTTCTCTCTCTTCTCTCTACCATGGATGTCATTATTAAACTTGGAGCTACTGAAAATGAGCTTAAGGAGCTAGAAATTTGGGTAGAACGAAGACAGTATAAAGAATTAATTAAAAAATAGCTTTACATGTTGACTTTTATGCCCATTTTGCCCCTACTTCTCTGGCCTTTAAAATTTTTGCATTCTAGCTCATGTTTATGCAGATTTGGACTCCATATTCTTATTTAGACCCTTAGTCCAACTTTCTTGGGCTATAGGGGCTCAAAACGACATAAATAGCTCAAAATTGCACTGCAATACTAGCTTTCTCGATTTTTGTGCCGTCAGTGTTTTAACCTATTTTATACTTCCTGGACATTCTTTATAGCTTATTTAACTTGTATATAATGGGAAATAACATTCACTTGCTTTAATTAATTTTTTTATTAAAATCCTCATTTTTCTCACTTTTTCAACATTTCTCTATTCAAATGCCTTTGAAACTCATTCTTTTTCTGCTTTACTCCTTGTTTTCTCTTTTTACTTGGTCTTCTACTCTCTTTCTCTTGTCTCTCTAACTTATTAGGAGGTCTAGGTCCAATTAGAAAATATGAGATGTTACATGAACACTATAAGTTATAGTCAATGGCATCTCCTTTGTATCATATATTATTTAACATTCCATGTATCTCCTTCTGTTGAGCGAAAACTAAATGCATAAATTGAGGAAAGGACAAAATTCATGACATCACACCAAACCCCCTTACAATTTTTGATTGAGGGAGGTTTTATGATCCATTAAGATATCTCAGTAAAAACTCATTTCAGTGTTTTGGTCAAGGGGTCCAACAGCAAATCATTTTTCTCTCTTTCATTAACATTTTGGCTTCAAACCTTAAACAATAGAAAGAGCAAGGAAAATTAGAAGTTAAGTGGTACAAATCCTAAAGTATGATGCAAAATAGGATGCATTAGAAACCCACTCACCATTTTGGTCAAAAGGTCAAAGCCTCATCTCTTATATGGCAATCCATATAACCATTTTTAATCCCCTTACTTAAGACATAATTACCTCTTAAGTATGTTATTCGTAGTGGAAACTATTTGTTATCTTACCTTTATCATAACACAATAAAGAGATTACACATCTTAGCATATCATAGAAGCATATGGGCTGAATTATCATATTCCTCAAGATTATTAAATATAATATCCGGTTCTCTGAAAATGAGAAAAAAGTAAGAAACATAACGTACGGTTTCTTTGTAAACATACGAAATTCATTGGATATAAAAAGAAGTCCCCCGAAATGGCTTAGTTAAGGTTCAAAAAAATTTGGGAAGTATTTTAGACTTCTAAAAATGAGAATCCCAGGCTATGAAAAGTATTTTAGAATGATTTTTTATTCCATGGTACCATGATGATATTTTATGCATGTAAATGATGCTCTATGTGCTTGTCTTAGTTTACTTGAGTGTAGAGAAACCAAGAACCCTCTAGCCATTGTGAGGATGAGCCAAGAACCCTTAAAATTGATTGAGACAAAGTAGAGAGTCTTCCAAAAGTGAGGTTGACTCCCAAGAGTAAGGTTGAGTCAAAAATTTCTTAAAGAAATAGGTGATGCAAGTCCAAAATCCACAAGTGAATGGGTGAGGCTAATCCACTTACCTAGCAAGCCTATGCATGCTATGTATGACTTGTTCAAATGCCAAGAATGTTTCTTAAGTGCTCACATATGTTAACATGTCCATGTATGCATTTTTAAGACTAATATTGCATACTTTATATGTGATTAAAAGGGAGATGAGCTATTGAGATTCTTTGAATCTCATTCCCTCCTTAGTAATGTTCTAACATGCTAGGTGGATCAAGATGACAAGGACATAGGAGCCAACCACTTGAAAGATGAGAGCAAGACAATAAAGTGTATAGATTTTGTTATTTTAAGGCCATATGAATAGCAAATGTTGTAATCTATGGTTGTATATGTCCTGTAATGTTATGAACATGTATAATTATGTTAATGTATCATGTATGGATGGGAGCTAAGGCTATATGTATAGAAATATGCATTTTGGACATGTAATGGCAAACTAACATTATGGAAATCTATACATAAATAGAAGTGGAATGGCCAAATTGAGATGCATGAGGTTTGGGCCCATTTGGGTAGTTCATACAAGTTATATTCATGCTTTTAAGCTTTCCCAAGAGGTGTCAAACATCGAGGAAAGTCATTTGGACACTTTGGTATCTTACATAGAGTAAAAATTTGCCATATTGGAAACCTATACCACTTTGTGTTCAAATGAGCTCTTCTTGATTTGAAATTTGGCATGCATCTAAAGCTTGTTGAGAGCTTTTTAGGAAGCTAAAGTGTAGAATTTTTGGAGGTCTATGGAATATTTGATAAATTTTCAAAGTTGAAAAATTTTCTAATTTTAGTCAAGGGTACTGTTCATATTGATCTGAAAATGAATTCTGTCACTCAGGGAGCAAATGATATCCAATTGCCAGGAAATTTTATGAAAAAAAAACTAAACATTCCCAGTGACTTGTGCCAATTAGAAGCACCCCATTTGGATGCCTAGAAAGGGAGATATGAATTTTTGAAATTTCTGTCCAGTATTAGGCATCCAAACTGACCTTGATTACTGTTTGATTGGTTTTCGATGCCTGGACGTGTCTAAGCTGGTCTGAAATTATTTTTTCCCTATAGCTAATATCTGTAGCTTTCCAGATTGGTATCATTTGTATAGATTGAATTTTTTTGGAATTAATTGGACATTTTTGAAGTTCACAGCAGAAAGCTATATCAGTACCAGTAGCTAGTCAAACCTCTACACCTTTTTGAATGTTAAACGTCCTCTATGTGATGTTTCACAGCCTGGTTATATTTTTAGCATAATGTTGACATGTGTAGATTTCCAGAATGGCAAAGAATATATGATTTCGATTTTTCTAGAATTAGTTATGATTTTTCAAAATTTGTGACAAAAATGGAAAAATTCTTGCCAAAATGGAAACTATGAATTTTATGTGTTCCCTTGCCTTTCATGAGTTCTAGGCCACTTTTGGTGATAAAAATGAGTTGTATCTATGTAATTAAATGTGAGAATGTGATACATGAGTCTATATGGCCCATGGGATTCCAAAAAAAAAATTTATCCGTGGCAAAGTGCGTGTACATTCATTATTCTCATGCTACCTTTCTTGCTTCATTATGAAATGCATAGAATAATACTTAGAAATGGCATGAGGCAAGCTAGATAAATATGGTGTTATATTAAACATCTATTCATCATAATTTTTGGGTGAATATCCTTATGTAAGGATGTCACCACATATACTTAATCAATAGGTTTATCCTTGTTAGTTTTTAGAACCTATATATATACATTACAATACATCAAAAAGGTGCCCTAGGTTACAGATGCATTAGTTCATAAAGCAATTATACAATAAAATGGCTATGAGATAACAATGTCATAATCATAAGATAATGAAGATAAGTAGAAATGCTCGACGAAGGGGATATCTACTAAGTGCCTCAGTCAGCACTACAGTCCTCATACTAGTAATTACCTATACTTGTCCTACTCTTGGGACATTAATATACATCCATGTGACTTCCACAACATACTTAGTTATAGACATCTTTAATATCTAACTACATTATCACATGTATGAGAATCATAAAAATTCTTTGTAAGGCGATAACAATTTGAAAACTAATAATGGTTTAACTATCATGTGTACAAAAAACATTTTTTATTACTCTTGTCTATTTGAGAAGCCCTCGTGTCATACATTTGATTAAATGAAATGGATGGCATCATACAAATATAAACTGAGCAAGTCATCTAATAATGACATCATAAATTGTCTAATAGCCATATCATAAATCATCAAGCCATGCATATGAGCCATCGATAAATTTCTCATGTTAATCAAGTTGTCATATAAATCAACATATTGGGTAATAATCTCATCTTACAAAAATGTGACTCTATCATTCTCAAAAAATACAAATTTTAGATTACCAGTATTCATAAGCACTATTTCCAGTGTCCCATATCACAAAATATAAGTATAAGTTTTCAAAATTATTGCAAAGAGCAGGACTAAAATGTTATAAATTGTCCTACATAATTCAAGTAACATTAGATATAGGACGCATCTTCCCACAAAAGTAGTAGCAAAATGGGGCAGTATAAAAATTGATGTCCTTATCATCAAAAATGGCATCTATCTAGTTTGAAGAAGATGGTGGAGCGATTGAAACTTATGAAACTTGAGTAAGATCCAACTTGGCAACTTGGTTTTAGACAAAATAAAAGGATTTGTTTTTGTAGAGAAACAAGTCCTCAACATAGAAAAACATCAATATTATGCACATCAGCAAGTAAATCAAGTTAATAGGACCCCATTTATCTAATACATAGAAAAAAACTAGTGCTCTAACAAGCAACTTTTAAAAATAATTCTAAAATTTTGAACCTTCAAATGCACATTGGCAACAAGTTTAAAATTAGCATTGCTCATGGCACATTTACATTGATTGTGGTCATATTAACTATAAATTAAGGGAAGAAAATACTAACTTAACCTTGATTATATGGTAACTATTGTCCAAATTTTCTAAAATTTGTTGTGCAAGCTTAATATGAAAATTACTTTTAATCCAAGTCGGATCATTAATCACTAACTAAAGTATTTTGATTGTATGTACATTGTGAAAGTAATATTCAGGTTCAACGCCAAAATTATCAATATTTTTTAAATTAAACTAATCTTAATAAATGCATTAGTTTATAATTCAATGATAATTATAATTAAACTACAATCAAACTGATGATAATTATATATATTATATTAAAATTCTTATATAACTAATAAATGCTAATAAATTTTATATATTTAATTATTAATTTCATATTTCTTGAAATATTTCAAAAGTCATTTTTAAATTAAAAATAAAAATCACTCATAATTAAAATATAAAAGTATTTAATATTAAAAATTTTAAATTTCTCAAATTATGTTAAAATTTTACTTGTTAGTAAAAACCAAAAAAATAAACAAAGGGCTTAAAAATCATATATTAGAAAAAATAATTTATCAAATGAAAAAACTTTAACAAATTAAAAATATAATTATAATAGTATATATATATATAAATATAAGTTTAGATATTTTACATATGATACATATATAGTTATTTATTATATTATTTAATTGAGATATTTATATATATTAAACAATATATAATATTATTAAATGAGACTTGTGGCTTAAGTAAGGGGGGAAAAAATACTTAACACTTAATCGAAGATTGCATGCTCAAGTCTTTATTGCCATGTTTGCAAAACAATTTCAAAAAATTTCCCCAAATCGTCCAAACTGTAGCCTAACCAATTCTTAATCGGTTTTCCGCTTATCTAGTTTTGTGAATTGATTGGATTAGACCATAGAACAATTCTCACTTGAACTAGCCAATTTAGTCCGCTTTTAATTACCATGACAGTTATAAACTTTCACCGTCCAAAGAGGTAACTCCTTCCTTTCCTTGCAGCACACTCACCTCAAAACAAAAACAAAAAGTTGATTTATGATGCACTATAATGCCAATAAGATGATGTGTTACCAACAAATAATCAGAAAATGATCAAATTAAAACTATCACTCTTGCCTTAGGATTACAGAACAATTAAAGGAATTCCTGGAAAAAGCCAACAAAAGAAATTAGTGTCCCACCAAAGAGACATAATCTAAGAACCTTCTCCTTCTTCCTTTGGCTTAACGAAGTGAAGTGATTTAGAGACACATCTAAAATAGATCCACCATCCAGAAAGTACACCTGAAAATATCATCATAATTAGAGGAAATTTAGCAATATAAACAATAAAGCAGCATCTGATTTGCAAAATAATATTCCAAAAGGTTTTCTCATACATTCTGCACGTTTCTTCCCATATTTGTCACTCCAACAACAAAAGCAGTGAGGCAAAAACTCAAATCATGGTATCTATAAGTGCAATATATAAAATATCGAAGTAAACAGACCTGTCTTGATTAATTAATACTTTCAAAAACTTGTTAATAGTTACATGAAAAGGAAGTAATTTTTCCCCAATCTGCCAATATAATGAAATTCTATTGTTCTCTCTTTACAAACTCCTTGTCTAAACCTTGGAAGTAGGAAACAGTATCTACAACCTAGAAACTTCTGCACCAAATTTTCTTTGAAAGCTACCTTTGACCTTAATTAAAATATCTACAAGCCCCAGATACACTGCAATTCGCTCCCTTTAAAAACTAAACATGCGGCTGCTCAAATTCTCATAATTTTTCCAACAACACCAAAAGTCAATGCTTGACAGAAGAAAATGCTTAACATAAGAAATTGTTCAAGACTTACAGGCAAACTATTGAGAAGAGCTAGGGCTAGAGAGGCATGGAACGTCCATATCAGAACCCTTTCCAGTAAATTTGGGAAATATGCAATAAATTTTAGTCTCCAGCGAGGCTGATATGATGTTAACTGAATTGAATGTGCCATTAAGATCACATCACCAACAAAAATGAAAGTGCCACCACAATCAGTTTCCTTAAGGTCAGTTGTCTCAGAAGCTGAAAACTTATTTCTTCGAAGTGACAAACATTCATGAGAAGAGCTCGAATATGTAATCTCAACCCATACCAATCCAGGCTCCTGAACTGGAGTTAAACAAAACTCATCCTGAAACACCATCAATACAACATCTAGTATGTATTTTGTGATGTACCATCATGTTCTGAGTACATAGTATGTTAGATCAAGAGATTGGGCACAAATTATAAAGGCTGGGAAAGAAAAAAAAATCTCTACCTTAGAACATGTGCAGCCACTTCTTCCATTTGTAATAGCTGACCCCCAGTCATCACCACATTTTTTAAGTTTGACAACATCGAAAGCATTTAGGCAGTAAAAATACCATTCCCTGTTTAAAAGATCATCTTCACTCTGACCATCATTTGGAGTAGCAGTGGAGCATAAAACTTTTACAAAAGCAGAAAGGTCATTGGGACAAGCATATTGGTTTCCTGCCAATTCATTAAATTTGCTTTCTTCCATCATAAGACTAGGTACACAGTAACCCTTCCTACCATTGACTGCCCCAAAGTCTCTGCTGTGCTGGGAAATATTTACACTATTGAGTTTCATATTATATGTCAAAGTATTAACCTGCACCCACTCGTGTGCATTGTGAATCGGTACATTATCCACTGATTGAATAACATCACCAGGAGCTAAATAACCAGATAAAGGTGATGTTGGAGGTACATGCAAAACCTATATCACATATAACACAGTAACACATGCAATAAGTCAGCAGAGGATGTATAGACAAAGAATAAGACAACTATATTGCTCAAGGAAAAGTACCATGGGACCATGACCATGTGTGTAAAAGGGAAACAAAACCAAGGGTTGGAGGAATAATGCCAGCCCACAAGCTGCACAACACTAAAGTAAAAGGTTAAAGCTAGTAGAAATATAATAAGCAGTCTAGCTCATTCAGATGTGTAAACCTAAAAAAATATTACACACACACACACCCCCCCCCCCCAATGTATAAACTTACAACTGCATTGTGCCAAATGCCAGCAGAATACACACGGAGTGCTGTCAAATTTGGTAACGTTTGCAGTAATTCATTATCAAAGGCAACCAGAGCACCAGGAAAAAGAACAGCAATGAAGATGGCGATGTACTCTATTTGTATTCCCTCACTGCTTTCCATTTAAAAGGTATAATAGCATAAAGCATGAGAATCCAACCTTCGACATTGCAAGAAAGATCAAATACAGGATTATTGACATCTGCAAACTAATTAGTTGGTCATATATGCTAGGCAGAGCTTTGAGAAGATAACCATAAACATCAATGGCCAAAGAAAACTCATACACACAGAGTGCTGTCAAATTTGGTAACGTTTGCAGTAATTCATTATCAAAGGCAACCAGAGCACCAGGAAAAAGAACAGCAATGAAGATGGCGATGTACTCTATTTGTATTCCCTCACTGCTTTCCATTTAAAAGGTACAATAGCATAAAGCATGAGAATCCAACCTTCGACATTGCAAGAAAGATCAAATACAGGATTATTGACATCTGCAAACTAATTAGTTGGTCATATATGCTAGGCAGAGCTTTGAGAAGATAATCATAAACGTCAACGGCCAAAGAAAACTCAATCCAGTTACTCAAATGCATGTGAAATCATTCACTAGCTAGTTTAAAGAAAAAAAAGAAATTCCCAACACCAAAAAACAATTGCAACAAGAAAAGTTATTCAGTTATAAACAAAAACAAAAATGCAAACAAAAATCAAAATTCTTGATAATCCAAAATGATCTCGCTAAAAATTAGACATTTTCCAATTTTTCCTTAATTTATTTTTTAAATAAAAATGAATTTTTTTATATTTTAAAAAATTAATAAAGTAATGGGAAGTTATGCACTTTCTACTATCCTCTTATATCAACAAGTGTTGATTGATGCTAGGCTTATCACGTGGAAGCCCACCATTTGATACCTTGGTTGTTTTGATATTTTTAGTTTTTTGGTTATTTATTTATTTAGTTGTTTAAATTCAGCATTATCTTGTATTTTTCATTAAGTTATTTTTCTGTTATTGGGATTAGTGTTAGTTTAATTTTCAAATCCTGATTTTATGGGATTAGATTGGCTAAAGGTTGTTTCCAGCATTCCCTTTATGTACAACACTTTTTCATCATTGAATAACATGGGAAAACCAGAGAACGAAGTCTCTGCTTTATCCTATGCTTTTCTACATGCTATCAGAGCCATAAACCACAAGGGCTTACATTTGGAACCATGTGTTCCTCTCAAGCTGGCGTTGCAGACTCTGCAACTGATTCTTCTAGTGCTTCCCCTTCATTGATTCAACCAAACAGCCGTGGCAGTGGGTCAACTAAACCCATAACCACTGAAAATCATCTAGTGATGATCACTAGACACCACTTCAATGGTAACAACTACCTACCTTGGTCCCAAAGTGCCTTAATGTTTATTAGAGGCCATGGAAAGGAGGAGTACATCATAGGACAAGCCTCCAGCCTGAAGTTACAGATCCTAAGCACAGATTATGGTTTGTAGAAAATAACATGATCATGTCATGGTTGGTAAATTCCATGACAACAGAGATAAGAGAAAAAAGACTGCCAAAGAAATGGGGGATGCAGTGAAGAAGTCCTATTTTTCAGTTGAAAACACTGCTACAATTCAAATATAAGTTAAAACGCAGTCTTACTAATTTTATATTATTTATTATTTTCCCTGCATTTTTGTTATGCATTGTTGTCACACACTATCACACAAAACATGTGTTTTATTTCCTTTTTGTGCTGATTACATGTGTACAGTCCAGATTATTCTTATGTAATATTTTCTTTGTATTTAATCTAAATGAGACTGAGTGCTAGAGTATAGATGCCTCTAACAAGCATCAGTATATTTTTCGTCTCTCTCTCTCTCTGTGTTGCCTGCTATTTCTTTCTTCTACAAAAACTTGGTATTAGAGCCTTGAGCTTTCACATGGTGTCCTCTGGAAATTCATCAGTTGATTCATCGCATGGAAATGAGAGTCAACCTCTAGTAGTCCAGATGGTGGCTACGAATTTGTTTAAGAACAATGCACTCTCGGCATCGATAAATCAACAATGTTTTGTCAAGTTAAATAGAACCAACTACCTGCTTTGGGAGGCTCTTGTGTTGCCAATCATCAGAGGAAACAATCTAAAAGAGTTTATTGATGGGTCCAAGCCCAGTCCACCCAAGTTTGCTGCAGATGCTACTACGGCAAACTTTCACCGCAATACATAGAGTGACGCTCACTTGACCAGTTGTTACTGGGCTGGCTACGAAACTCAATGTCCAAAGAAGTAGTTTTGTCCCTTGTTGATTATACTACATCCAGAGAGCTGTGGCTTGCTGCCAAACAAGTTTCGGGTATCTCCAACAAAGCTTGCGTAACTCTACTTAAAGGTGAACTCCAGCGTCTGAGTAAAGATGGCATGAAGATGGAGGAATATTTGGATAAAGTGAAGAATCTCGCTGATCAACTCGCTCTTGCTGGAGCACCTGTACCACAATCTGATTTATTCATCCAGGTTTTAGCTAGACTTGATCTTGAATATAATGCTATTGCCATTAAACTTTTCGGCAAGGATGACTTAAGTTGAGCTGAACTTCAAGCTGATCTCATTGCCTTTGAGACCAGACTTGAACAACTGAATGCTGTAGCGAATTTGAATCTTAGTTCTCCTACTGTACATTTTGCCAAAGCTGACTCTTATGGTTTTGGTCAAGGTACTCCTGGATAGAACAGAGGAACTTATTCCAAAGGAGGACGAAGTGTGTTTCAAGGTCGTAGAAGATTTTCCAGGAATGCTAGATCCACATGCTAGCTTTGCTTCAAACCTGGACATACGGCACCAGCATGTTTTTATTACCGGTCTAATAAAACTTCTAAGAAAAACAATGCTAATCACTTTGCTAATTTTGCACAGACTTATGCTACTACTTCTAATACTCCTCATAATGAGTTTGCTTGGTATCTTGACAGTGGCACTAACAATCATGTTGCTAGTGACTTGGGCCACTTTGATGAAGTTGGGTACACTTACGGTAAGACTCAAATTATTGTAGGTAACAGACATCAGGTTGCGGCTCTCAAATTGAAATCTGCTTGTATTTGTTTTGATGATGGCTCTGGTTCTAAATTGCAAATTAAGGATGTTTTATTAGCTCCTGCAATGACTAAAAATCTGTTGAACATATCTAAGCTTACATCTGATAATGATGTTATAGTTGAATTTGATTCCAAGTGTTGCTATGTGAAGGAAAAAGAATCAAGCAAGATTTTGCTGCTAGGGAAGAATGATGGAGGTTTTTACAAGGCGTTGAAGCAAAAATCTCTACCAATGTCTGTGTTTCTAGCTGTGAATAACATAGATGGTTCAGGCAATTTATCCTCTAAACTTCTATGGCATAGGCATTTGGGACATCCATCCCAACATGTTTTAAATTCAGTTTTGAAGTTATGTAATGAGAAATCTGATATTAATGAAGAAATCAATTTTTGTGATTCGTGTTAATATGGGAAATTACACTCCTTACCTTTTAAATTGTCAATGACCAATGCTACACAGCCACTGAAACTGATTCATAGTGATGTATGGGGGCCTTCACTTATCGTGTCCTTAAATGGGTATAAATATTATATATTATTTCTTGATGACTACACTCGATATACTTGGGTTTTTCCCTTAAGAGAGAAAGAAGAAGCACTGAGTGCATTCAAAGTATTTAAGAACATGGTGGAAAATCAGTTTCAAAATAAAGGAAAAACTCTTCAAAGTGATTGGGGTGGATAGTACAAATCCTTTAATCAAATCTGTCAAGAATCTAGAATAGTTTTTAGACATTCTTATCCACATACCTCCTAACAAAATGGTAGAGCAGAGAGGAAGCATAGACATATTGTAGAGGTTGGTTTAACCTTGCTCAAGCAAAAATGCCTTTGAAATACTAGTGGGAAGCATTTGATACAGCAACAAGACTTATTAATAGGTTGTCTACAGTTGTGTTGGATGGAATATCTCCTTATTTCAAGTTATATAAAAAGGATCCAGATTATAGTAGTCTTAAAACTTTCGGTTGTGCTTATTTTCCTTACCTTCGACCTTATAATCAACATAAACTTGATTTTCATATTACTAAGTGTGTTTTTCTGGGTTATACAAGTTCACATAAAGGATACAAGTGTTTAACTCCTACAGGAAAGATCTATATAGTCTTAAATGAAACTAATTTTCCATTTTCCTATGGTTTTCTTAATTAGAAGATGGAATCAACACAGGAGGTACAACCAGCAATCTTTTTTTCAGTTGAAATCGGCCATTCTTGATCAATCTGAAATAATTTAACTACAATGCGTAGAGAAGACAGCAGAAATGTGCAACACAATAATGTTGATATATTACCTTCTAATTCAAATGATTCAATTGAAGACATCACTGCTGGAAATGTCTCTGGTCAAAGTGTCTGTTTGTTCTCCTTCATAGTCTAATGGTTCATCTAGTAATTCTCTAATGAGTGTAGATCACAATCTGGTTTTGTTCAACATTCTGTCACTGATATTTCTGGCGAATCAATTCAACCACATATACATAGGCATGCTTCTTCACATCCTATGGTGACACGTACTCGAAGAGGAGTCATTAGACCAAAAAATTATTTTGTTGGAGTTGCTAATGTAGCAATAACTGATGAAACCAAACCTACTACAATGGCTGAAGTGCTTAATTCTCCTTGCTGGCATAAAGCAATGGAAGATGAATACAGAGCCTTGATCAAGAATAAGACCTGGATTCTCGTTCCTAACACTAAAGACATAAAACCCGTAAATTGTAAGTGGGTTTCCAAACTGAAGTTTAACTTAGATGGAACAATATAGAGGCATAAAGGCAGATTGGTTGCAAAGGGATTTCAAACTGTTGTGAAAGTTGCTACTATTCGAGTGATATTAACAATTGCTATATCTTCTAGTTGGAGTATATAGCAATTAGATATTAATAACGCCTTCTTAAATGGGGTTTTGGAAGAAGTTTATATGTTGAAACCTGAAAGCTTTGTAGATCACAAGCGGTCCAATTATGTTTGTAAATTAAAGAAGGTTCTCTATGGACTAAAACAAGTACCTTGTGTTTGGTTTGATAGACTAAGAAGCACTTTAATCTCATAGGGCTTTAAAAATTCTAAGTATGACAGCTCATTGTTCATGTTACAATCTAGCAATCAAATTATTTTTATCTTGGTTTATGTTGATGATATTATTGTAACTCTGCCTATGACGAGCTTTGATGCAAATTATTTTTCATAGCCGGTCCCAAGCCCAGAAAAAAGAGGAGGGTTGTATTAGGCAATCGACAGCCAACGTAAAACTTTGTCGAATCTTTATGACATGGACAATCGATATATTAAACGTAATGCTAAGGCGTTGCTCGGAAGTAACGCGCTGTATAGCTCGAGTACAGTGACAAGTGAGCAAGAGCCGCTACATCATCGCCTGAGTGTAGTGAAAAATAAGCAAGGGCTTCCACATTTTCGTAAACGAATGTGGGTAAAGAAGTTAGCCGACCCCACTTAGTGGGAAAAGGCCTTGTTGTTGTTGTTGTTGTATGTTGATGATATTATTGTGGCTGAAAGTCATAGTGATAGCTCAGCTAAATTTATTCAAAGGTTGCATTCCTTGTTCTCACTCAAAAATCTTGGAGAACTTCATTTCTTGGGATAGAAACTTATAGAGATAAAACAAGATTATATCTTTGTCAGCAACGATATGTTAACACTATGCTTGAGAAATTTGGCATATCAAATGCTTCCTCAGCTCTTACTCCCATGGCAGCAGGTAAACCTTTGTCAAAAGGTCAGGAAAACCTCTACAAGATCCTACTTTGTATAGACAACCAGTAGGAAGCCTACAATATCTTGTACATACTAGACCAGACATCAATTATGCAGTAAATAAATTAAGCTAATTTCTGAGCTCTCCAACAAATGTACATTGGCAAAGAGTCAAAAGAATTCTAAGGTATCTTAAAGGTACAGCCAACATGGGTATTAAACTTAAACCATGTAAGTTTTTACAACTTTATGGTTTCTTGGGCGCTGATTGGGCAACTTGCCCAGATGAGAGAAGATCAGTTGGAGGTTATTGTGTGTTTCTTGGTGATTCCTTGATAAGTTGGTCATCAAGGAAGCAAAAAATTGTTGCCTGTTCAAGCAATGAATCTGAATATAGGTCCTTAGCAGACTTAGCAACAAAACTTGCTCGGTTTCAACTTCTATTCCAAAAAATTAGTCTGAAACAACTTCAAACATCAATGTGATAATTTAAGCACAAGAGCTCTAGCTACTAATCCAGTCCAACATGCAAGAACAAAGCATATTGAACTAGATGTTCATTTTATAAGAGATCGTGTGTTACAGAAGCAACTCTATGTACAATATGTTCCTTCATCTAAGCAAGTGGCAAATATCTTTACTAAACGACTCACTCATTCTAAATTTTGGAGTTTCAAAGACAAACTTGAATTGTGCTATACACCCTCTAGTTTGACTAATTTACTAAAGGACTCACGCATAGTCTTACTAATTTTATATTATTTATTATTTTTCCTGCATTTCTGTCATGCATTGCTGTCACACACTATCACATAGAACGTGTTTTATTTCCCTTTTGTACTAATTACACCTGTACAGTCTAGCTTATTCTGATGTAATATTTTCTTTGTATTTAATCTAAATGAAAGTGCTATAGTGTAGATGCCTCTAACAAGCATCGGTAAATTCTTCGTCTCTCTCTCTCTGTTGCCTACTATTTCTTTCTTCTACAAAAACTAAAAGGTACTACCCGCAACACAAGGCAAGGTAATTCTAATGTTACCTAATATTATAATTATCTTGTGAAATAATGGCAACAACTGGACTACACCCGAAATACTCTTGGCATCACCAACTCACGAAGAGGAAAGGAAAGTTAGTTGTTAGCAATGATGCAGACCTTAAAATACAGCTCCTTCAAAACTTTCATAATGATCCACTCGGAGGTCACTCAGGTGGCACAACAACCTACAAGAGGTTATCCTTTATTTTCTACTGGAAAGGCATGGAAAAAGAAGTAAGGACATTTGCAGGGGAATGCCAAGTTTGCCAGCGAAAAATATGAAAATGTAGTATCACTAGGGCTATTACGACCTCTGCCTATTCCAAGCATAATCTAGACAGATTTGAATATGGATTTTATTGGAGGTTTGCCTAATTCATATAATAAGACAGTGATATTGGTGGTAGTAGATAGACTTAGCAAAGCGGCACACTTTATAGCCATGTAGCACCCTTACAAAACAATGGAGGTAGCACAAACCTTCATGGATCATGTTGTGAAACTCCATGGCTTCCCTCAACCAATTATCATGGACAAAGATCTAGCGTTTTGTAGGAAATTTTGGAGAGCTTCGTTCAAGCTTCACAAGGTCAAATTGCTATATTCGTCTATATATCATCCACAAATGGACAGGTGGATGGAAGCTTTAAACCAATCATTGGAATGCTACTTAAGATGTATGGCTAGTGATCATTCAAGGCAGTGGTTGAAGTGGTTACCTTTGGCTGAACTTTGGTATAATACTTCATACCATTCAGCTATAGGAATGACAACATTTTGGGCTATATATGAAGTAAAACCACCAATCTATTTACCTTACCTAGCAGGTGACTCAGTTAATGAGGTAGTGGACAGAAGCCTAATAGAAAGGGAAGCTCCAATGCAACTCCTTAAAAACCATCTATGGAGAGCACAAAACAGAATGACACAAGTGGCTAATGCAAAAAGAACTGAAAGGGAATTCCAAAGTTGGGAATTTAGTCTACTTAAAGTTGCATCCATTTAGAAGAAATACTATTAACAACTCAGCTCTCTACAAACTTGTAGCGAAGTACCATGGACCATTCAAAGTTGTACAGAAGATTGGGAGAGTTGCTTATGGCTGGATTTACCAGAAAATTCCAGGATTCACCGTGTTTCATGCGTCCCTCCTCAAGAAACACAAGGGTGAAGGCATATCATCCAGTTCAAGTCTTCCAAAGATTGACTCTCCAGGCTATTTCTCTATGAAACCAAAAAAGATTCTGACCAAAAAAGCAATAAATGGGGGAATCTTCCAGTAACACAAGTGTTAGTGCATTGGAAACTCTCTAACCCAGAAGATGCTACCTGGGAACTCTTGTCTGCAATACAAGAGCAATTCTCAGAGTTCATGACAGCAGCCAATATTCACAATCCTTAAGAACAAGGAATATATTGGAGGGAGGATAATTGTTATGGGGCATTAGAGAATAATAAGAGAATTAAAAGGAATGAGAAGAATTAGTTAGAAGAGAAACAGAATCAGAACCAGTTCCATTAGTTTGTCTGTTCTATTAGTAATTTCTTCTGTTGTGTAGAATAGGCATTGAGCATCCTCAAGAACTATAAAAGGAGGCTATAGTGAATTGTAGGAGGCTGTTGAATAATCAATAAAGATACTCAAGCAAATTACCTCTTTCATAATTCTCTGCATATCATGTTCTTCATTTGGTTTATTCATAAATTGTCTAACAATACTTAACAAAAAACTTATGTTAGACCTAGTATTTGAAAGGTAGTTAAGTTTACCTACTAAACTTTAATACCTTCTAGTGTCAACTGGTGCTCTTTCGTGCTTGAACCTAAGCTTGCAGTTGGCCTCCATAGAAGTTTCAGTTGGTTTGCATCTCTACATTCTTGTCTCCTCAAGTAAATCCAGAATGTACTTCTTTGAGAGATTACAATTCCCTTCTTTAACCTAGCTACCTCCATTCCCAAGCAGTACTTCAATTCCCCAAGCTCCTAAATTTCAAATTCCATGGCAAAGGCACTTTTCAGCCTCCTTATCTCTTTTGCATAATCATGATGACAATAATTTCTACTACATATACAATTAACACATCAATTTTACCTTTAGAGGAGAATTTAATAATGTGTGACCAACTTGACCCTAGGTATACCTATAGCCTTTAACAACCTTAATTTGTCAGACCATGCCTTGGGGGATTGCTTCAAACCATGTGAGGACTTATGGAGTTTACAAACCTTGTTAACACTGCTCTCTATCTCAAAACCAAGTGGAACCTCTATATACACTTCATCTTCAAGATCACCATTCAAAAAGACATTCTTCACATCTATTTAATGAAGTGACCAATCAAGATTAGCATCAAAGGATAGCAACACTTTGATGGTGTTGGATTTTGCAAATAGTCCAAAGGTTTTCTGAAAGTCAACACCTGGGTTTAAGTAAACCTTTTTGCCACCAATCAACTTTGTGCGACAAATACTACCATTAAGGTTGTATTTAATAGTGAAATATCCACTTGCAGCGAACAGATTTCTCCCCTTTAAGTAAATCGAGAGCTCCCAAGTACCATTCTTCTCAAGTGCATTTATTTCCTCTTGGATAGCACTTCTCCATTTTAGCCTCTTTACAACTTCATTAATGTTCTGGGCAATTTTTTCACTAAAAATGCTAGCCACAAAAGCTTGATAACTAGGAGACAACTTATCATAAGAAATATAATTGGACATCAAATGTTGAATACATGATCTAAACCCTTTTCTCAATGTTAGGTATATCAGAGTTGGTTACTAGTGTGGACTTGTATAGGATGTGAGCTTAGAAAGTGCAAAAGGCTCAATCTCGTGACTTTTCTTTCTTCTTGAGTAAAACAAGAGCTCAGTCTACTTAGTCTGCCAACTTTGGCCTCAAATTCATGAGAAGGGTTAGGTATGTTTGGCTCATCTTCAAGAGTAATTATGGAAGATTGTGAATAGGCTGATTCAGTTATGGGAATGGAAGTATTAGGAGGATTGAAGGGATTGTTGTTCTCAAGTTCAAGAGGATTTCTGGTCTCAAGTAGGTTCAGAAAAATTGGTTGTGGTCTTAAGTTTAGGCCCAATCTTGGTGTTCACATTGTTTTTCGTTTCATGTACAACCCCATTTTTGTGTG
>JAIUCV010003475.1:0-27463 GCA_026724425.1 Erythrophleum ivorense
AACAACAGTATTAGATTTATAAGGCTTCTTTTGAAGAGTTTGAGGAGCTAGCCGGGTATTTCCTCGATGGGACGAAAGAAGCAAAGAGCCACCTCATAGCACAACTTCTCAGAGATAGAGTTATTGGCTAAGAAAGCTGTCTATAGTGAAGTTTTCACAAGTAAACTACTTCTCTGCCCTTGCGGTTCGAAGGTGCCATCCATGGGTATCTGGCGAAGAAGCGCCATCAACCAATCATGGACAGGGGAAAACAACCTCTGATTGACGTAGTTTTTTTATGCGGGTTGATAGGGAAGAATCAAAACCGAAGATGAGTGATCTGCCCAGTTGATGAGCCAAGAAGTGGGTGAACCGTAGTTTAACCCGGATTTCGATATCATAGAAGTACTAAATACGAGGTGATCCTGTAATTACGAGAAGAGAAGTGCGCCCTTAGTTGCGAGGTGAATTAGACCATAAGATAGGTACTTGAGATGTGGAAATAGGAAATTTGGACCAGGTCTTTTGACAGACGAAATGCGTAGGAAGTGGTGATGCTACGTGCAATGTTCTTGAAGGAAGGTCTAAGACTGAGGTCTAAGACTGAAGAATTCCATTCCACCTGAGGGCTCTTAGTACGCTAAGGCAACTACCTGTTCAGTAGCTTGAACAGCAATCAAACTAAAGGGCTAAGGCTATAGGCTTTCTAGCCTTTGCGCTCCTATCTATATCTATCTCTAAGTCCCTTGCTTCTTGCAACGGATTGATTAAGCAACAAGCACCTTTATTACCCTATATTAAGGGCCTTGCTTGCTTGCCTACTCCTGCCGGGGGGCGTCTGATAAAGCTTCGCTCTAGTCACTTACGTGCCAGCAGACAGCTAGATTCTTACTGAGAAAACAACGTTTCTTTCTTCATATGTAAGATTCTCCACATGATGACAAGAAAACGCGTTCTAAGGCCATATAGAGCCAAATAGAAAGAAATCCTATACCTTGAGTGAAGTGACCCATGGGGATGGGGCACAAACGATAGGAAGAGCGTATTCTCCTTTCAGTCGAGTCACTTCATCCCTCTCCTTGCGGTTAAAGTTAGTTCTATCCAGTAGGTCTTTTGGCCATTCGGGTCCGCATCCGCGAGTGGAAGGCCTGTTCAGTAGTTAGGAGCTGATCCCATAGTGGCTTTCGGTCAATCATGGTGCGAAGCGAAACTAATTCCTTTCCTTTCCGTGCCGGTCAGCTAGGCCCACTAAGGCTAAGTGATAGAGTAAGGAAGAAAGAACTCATATCGTAGTCAGTTAAGCGAGAGTGACTTTCGGTTACGGGAAGCAGCACAAACGAAGTACTCTCGTGAAGAGAAAGAAAACTGCTAGAAAAAACCGTTAGTGAAGTTACGGTAAGTTCATGAATTCAATCCTCCTTGCTCTGGTAGTTCTTCTCGGGCGCTTGCTCTTCCTGGCTCGAAGAAACTCCTTATTTTCCGGCTAGGAAGCGGATGAGGAATCAAACTCCTGTTGCTGTTACGGCTAGTGCGATAAGCTCGTAGGTCAGTGGTTCAATCTATACTTTCCGTAAGCGGTTTAAGTAAGAAAAGGAAAGAGAGCCAGCTAGCCAAGTTGCTGTTCTCTAGTAGTGGTATCGTCTATCTCTGCTTTCTCTCGTACTATCGCTTTCGGCTTTTAGCTGTCGGGAAAGCAGCTCATGAATGAATTCCTTCAGTCCGGCAAGTGGCTTTGCTTAGAGAGTCTGTACTTTAAGTTCCAGCTGTAAGTGGTCGTAGAGACACTTGAGGTGCATCAAGATGAGATGACCGAAGTAATCAAGGATTTGGAGAGCGGCATGGCGAGCACAGCGGAGGTGCTCAAGGCCCAAACGGCCGAGGTAGTGGCTACCATGACTGCCGAAATTGCGGAGCAACAAGCCAAGATCGTTGTGCTAGAGAAGGCGGTGGCCAATAATGGGCCGGCACCAAGGGGGGTGCCAAAAGTGAAGATCCGCGAGCCCAAATGCTACAACGGTGCAAGGGAGGCTAAGGAGTTAGACAACTTCTTGTGGCAGGTGGAGCAATACTTCAAATAAAGTTGGAAGATGAGAATGCTAAGATAGATCAACACTGCCGCCATGTACTTTTCGGACGATGCCATGCTTTTTCGCGTACGGCGATATTGAGAGGAATCTCTGCACCATTGCCACTTGGGAGGACTAGCGGGCGGGGCTGGCGGGAGTTGATTAGGCGAGTGTTGTTGCGGAGGGGGTAGGGCGTATGTCGGTATTGTAGTGGCCATGACATTCCTTGGTGCAGCATAACTTGGATTGGCGGGGTAGGACGCCCGCGATGGTCGATACCCTTGGGGGGTAGAACTAGAATAGCTTGCAGGGGCAATGACATGAACGTCCCCATCCGTCTTTTTACCAGCACTAGCACTTTTCTTGCCATAGCTTGCTAATGGAGCTGGCTCGGATAGCAACCCTTTTTTTATACATTGCTCCACCCTTTCTCCGATAGTTACCAGGTCAGCGAAGTTGGTGGTCGCACTTCCCACAAAGAACCCAAGGTACGGAGGTTTCAAGGTATCTATGAAGAAGGAAGCCATTTCTTTTTCCGACAAAGGGGGATGAATTTGCGAAGCCAGTACTCGCCAGCGCTGAGCGTATTCCTTGAACGTTTCGCTGTTCTTCTTCTCCATGTTCCGCAAATCTGTGCGATCCGGAGCCTGTGCTATATTGAAGCTATACTGATCCAAAAACGCCTCTGCCAGGTCTTTCCAAGTTTTGACTGTTTCCTTGTTTTGACGTCCGTACCAATCAGCAGAAGCCCCTATCAGACTGTCTTGGAAGAAGTGGATTAATAGCTTATCGTCATGAGCAACCTCAGCCATCTTGTGCACATACTTTACCAGGTGAGCTCGAGGGCACGAGGTCCCATTATACTTTTCAAAGTCTGGTACCCTGAAATCCTTAGATACAACCAAATCCGGTACCAGACAAATCTCAGTAGGTAAAACAGGGCCTAAATGCTTCGCCCCCTCAATGGTTCGGAGCCGATCCTCCAAGTCTGAAATCTTTCGGTCTCTTGATTCATCCATTATTTGTGGTCAGACCAATATTTGCATCAGAAAGGCTTTTCCCCTCTACTCGAACTAATCTATACGTTCTTTGGCCAAGCTGCGCCAAATCCTCTGTTCACTTTAGGATTGAGACTGCGATCTCCGACGGAACTACTCCTGAGTTGGTTGCCAATATACCAATCGATTTCTAAGACCGGGCTTTTGCTTTCCTTTTCACTAAGCCTCCTAGCTTAAGTAAAGAGTGATCGAAACATCTCCTTCAATACCTAGGTCGCAAGAGTCCTCCATTCATCCGTTTTCTCTTTCGAACCCACCTAGGATGAAGGGGCGGTGCTTCCTCTCCTCTCTCTGCCTTAGTAGCCCGTCTGTGGTACTAATTCCTCTCTCGGTCTCTGCTTTATGGTTGTTAGTTCAAGTAGGCCAAGCATTCCAGCTTGCTTCAGTCAGAAAGTCAGAGAATCAACTCCTATCGAATCCGATCTTCTTAGTTTAAGAGGTATCAGTGAGCCAAGGTGCGGAGCGGTTCAAAGATTACCAATGAATCAATCATTCCAGTGAGTGAGTCAAGGTGAAGTAAGAAAGTGAACGAAGTAGATGGAAGAGAATCGGCAAGAGAAGAGGAGCGCTTAGCTTTGATTTGAGAAGACTTGATATCATAGGAAGGAAAAAAATATAATAATATCAGGAAATGGAGGGGTACAAAGCATAAATGGCTTAACTGTTGCCTTTTTCAACCAGGATGGAACTTGAAGCTGTCTCTGCAATGTTGGTTCAGGGTCCTAGAAAGATACTCCATAGCTAGGACAATGTCTTCCACTCATGCCTCAGAGGGCATTGATCCAGAAAGTCGGCTGGCAGCCGAGACTGCGGAGATCGCTTGGATAGGTTTAGGAGCCCTTTTTCATTTCGGTAGATATCTAAGATAAAGTGAAATGGGTGGCCCTTAGAAACTTGCCTTGCCCCCTCACAGCCTTCCCCTTCCTCCTCTTATCTTAGTGAGATTATTCACTAAAAAATGGATTATCATCATCTATGGATTGAAATAGGCATCCAGCATCGCCCATATCTTAGGTGGATGAGGCAACTCAGCGGGTCACGTATCGTGTGCGCCGAAGAACGAATTGGTGTTTCAGCGGCGAAATCAAATATGTCCCCGCCCCCAAGGGATGCTCGCTAAAGTCCTCATTTTCCCCGATGTCAGAAATTTATCGTCGATCTGGGATTACACAAACCCTTTCTAAGGCCGCTTTGTCCTAATCAAAACGCGTTTCAAATCGGTCGAGCTACATAGTAACCTCTTCATTCTCCCTAGTTAAGAATATCTATTCCAGCTGATCATGTGACCCCACTGACTTGTCCTTTTTGTCTGCGGGGAATGGCGAATCGTGAATTGACCGGAAGAAGACAAAGTAAGCAACAAACAAACAAAACTGTAATCTGAATCTTCTCGGAACGAAGGCAACTAAGAAGAAATAGAATTACTATGGAATTTCGATATCCAGAGATTTCTCATTCCTAGCATCCAAACTAGCCGAATCAATGAGGATGGGAAAGAGCGAGACGGGAGGAAGGAAATCACTGAAAGGAGAGGTTACGAAGTAGCTCTCCCTTTGTTTTGCCTACCGGGCCTACCAGTTTTCTTCTTTCTATGATTCTGCGGATTCTAATGCGGAAATCCTATAGCTTGAGTCGGGAGTGAACAAAGTCAGTTTACTTAACTATTGGAGTTTAGGAAGAGAGTTCCGTTCCTCTCTACAGAGTAGGATCCGGGTGCTTTATATGCCTTTTTCAAGATTCTTGCTTTGTATTTGAAGTGTAGGACCCGAAAGACAAGAAAGATTGAAAAATCTTCCCCCCTTTTGTAGATGTAGTGGATAAGAAGCTCTCTAGATCTGGAAGTGCCTTCGGATTAGAAGTCAAAGAGCGTGCTTCTCCTTCTTCAATAAGACTAACCTATGAAACTAAAGGACCACCTCAGACTAAGCCTTTCCTTTTGGCTGGGACTTAAACAAGTTCTACTTTTCCCTCTATAAAAAACAAAAAAAGAACTGCGCAAACCCACCAATTGAGCGGGTGCTGCAGCAGTGATAGGAGATGTAACTTCAATTTCCGATATGCCTCATCCTAGTAGGTATGTCTATGTGACATTGGGAAAGCTAAACAGTCTCTGATTTAGTCGTCTGGGACACCGATGAATGCAGAGGTCCATTGCATAAGAAAGAATCCTACAAATCTTTCGAAAGCGTATCCGTAGCTCGGTACTGCTGTATTTAATTCAGTATTTATTCGGTCTTATCTTGATAAAGAATACAACTCATGCCTGAAGGAGGCTCATCTAAATGGTGAACTCCTAAGTGTTTGGACAGTGCAAAGCTAGCAAGGAAATCGGCGCATCTATTGGCTTCACGGTAGATATGCTTGAGCTCAACTTCCCAGTCTCTTCTCAGTAGTCTACGAATATCGTGAATGAATCTGGAATTGCTATTAAGTCTTCGCTCCTCTCCTTACCAGTCGAGCTGCTTTCGCTCCTCCTGACTGAGAATCTTGATTACACATTGACTGTCACTCTCCAACTTGACTTTGCGGAAGCCTCTATCCCAAGCCAAGACAGCGTGTCAAATATTTCCCATAATTCCGCTTTAGTTATGCTACATTGGCCAATGTTCCTGCATGTACCAGGAATCCAATTCCCGTTGGAGTCTCTTATCAGACCTCCAGCTCCTGCCAGACCACTAGAAGCCTTATAGGCCCCATCACAATTAGCTTTGACCCATCCCTCAGGCGGCCATTCCCATCCAACATTGCATTCAAACTTTCTGCTACCTGGGTTAGCAAGAGGTCTTAAGGCCTCCTCATCTTTCCTGGAGTAGTCTACCATGGCTAAAATCTTTTGCAAGACAGAGTGAGCCGTGAAAGAAGAATTGCTAAAGAGGCGCTTATTGCGTGTATCCCATAACCTCCAACAAGTGAGACCAAAAGTGGAGGCCCAAGGCTGATCATTCTTCACCCACGGGTTTTTGTAGTTCAGATTTAGCTTCAACCATTCCTCTAATGGTAGCTCAAAGAAACTTCTTTGCTGCTGCTGCGGGACCAGTGAACACCAAATTTGCTTTGCAAGATCACATTTACGTAAGACATGATCGATATCCTCCTCATCTCCCGCATTACAGAGCAAACAAGTGCTATTATCAGTCATGTGTCGCCTCCATCTTTCCTTATTAGTGAGCAACTTCCCCTTTCAAACTAAGCAAAGGAAAGTGCGAACTCTCTGGGCTCCCCTCCATTGCCAAGCCAACTGCCATTTGTCATCATCTTGATCCCATTTTTCATGATATACGAATTCATAAGCAGATCTAATCGTGAAGGCTCCATAGCTTGAGGGTCCCCAGTAACATTGTGGGGCACCATCATCAGGAGAGGGGGGTTTAATGCTAGCTATTTGAAGAAGAGTGGAGACCGGAAGCAAATTCTCAAAGGAGCTCCAGCTCCATTGTCCATCTTGAGTAACATAATCACACACATTCTTGCTAAGCTCGGATTCGCTGATATCTCTGAGAGCTAGACGCTTAAGATGGCCAAGGTCCCCAAGCCAGTTATCTTCCCAAAAGAGTAAGCTTTTGCCATCCCCAGGTTCCCACATAATGCCCATTTTAACTCCTATATCTTAGCCAAGCTATTCCACAGATGCGATCCCGGCTTCTTTTTAAAGTAAAAGTTACATCCATTCCTCCAACCATACTTGGCCCGAAGTACTCTGACCCAAAGCAGATCTGGTTTAGATACAATACCATACCCTAGTTTCATGAGGAAAGCCTTATTTTGGCTTTCAATATCCTTAAGTCGTTTGCCTCGTCACTGGTTAGCTGCTAGGGTACTTTCCTCCTAGCCCTTGTTTGCCATATTACACCTCATTTGGTGTGGTATGCGGCAGAACAATGCCACTCCTCCGGTGACAAGTTTACGAAGTATGCCATCCTCGGTGACGATTTATTTGTCATCGTGGACGACTTGGTCGCCAGGACGTACTCAGCCTTAATAGAGAGGCTGGGTTTGTCTACATCACTTGAGAAATCAAAGATTTCGAAAGATGGGTGCGGTGAGTATGTGAAGCGCTTTCGCCTCTAACAGATGACGGCAGATATCTCCGTTATCGGTTAGGAAGCTAGCTTCGGCCCGGATCCCGCTAGGGTGGTACAATTTCTTTGTCCCACCAAACGCCGTTGTGGCTATCTACGCAGCTGCGTCTAGCTGGCCTCGAGTCTAAAGCATACTCACGACCCATAGAGTTTACAAATATTGTAGACTCTTGATTAAGCTGTTATACGGTATGTTGCCGTGTACGCTCTGGTTATCTGTCGTTGCGGGTTTCGCCGTTACTCCTGTGGTGTTAGGTTGGGTGATCGAGTGTCTCTCAGGGCATTTCAGCCCTGTGGGCCTTGGTCGCTCCGCCTGATGCCGCCTTCCCGTGTCCTAGGAGGAGAGACATGGTCTCTATTCCTGGGCGGGATGAAGCAGTATCTGACGTACCTGCATTGGTATTGCTCTCTAGCCTTGTCACCAGATGTGTGCATAGATGACTTCATCAATCCTCCGGTTGTATATCCGGACGTGGTGCCATCCGCGTGTCGACCTTTCGACATGGCGGTTTGGAATCATGTTCCGTATGTATGATTGGGTGGTCGAGCTGTCTGGTGAAGACATTCGTGTCCTCACAGCCGGCGAAGCCTCTAGTGTGCGTTCCTTGGGGGGAGAGTGATTCTCTCCTAGCAGGCTATCAGACTATAAATGTTATCTTTAATTTATCTTTTTTGGCCATTGTCGATCGAGCACAACCTATGAAGAGTTGGATAGGTTATTTAGGCGCTCGCTGCTGCTTGTCAAAGAGCGCTTCACATATCACTTGCCTAGAGGGCGGGGCGAGTTCGACCATCTTTATGGCCAGTCTTATAAGATAACTAAAAAGTACTTGCTGCGAAGCGAACAAGAAGAGCTTATTCTGTAAGAGTTTGAATCCGGCGTCAAGAGTGGAGACACTCTGATGTGAGGTTAGTTACCTCAGTCTGAGGAGGCGAGAGCCCTTCAGTCCCACTCGGGCGTGGGTGAAGGTTATACTGTAAGAGGTATCTCATTTCCCTCATCTCCTGAACGGTATCTGATAGAAGAGTCAGATAGCCGCCCTGATCAGTCACTTCGATCAGCGCGGCAGAACAAGTTCTCTGCGGAAAGCCATTACTTACTTTTCTCCTGGCGGTAGACTTTGGAAGGTCTCCAGGTGATTGGCTGAGCGTCTATTTGGCTCGCCTATTCACCTACCGTTGGTCTGACCAAGGATGGTGTGAAAGGGCCACCCACCTGTCATAGATGGCGTGTGGATTAGAAGTTCCTCTGCCAGCAAGTACTTGTAAGTAAGTTGCCTTGTAATCTTAAGTCACCTCCCGGCACGTTTGGATCTTTTCTAACTGTAAGTTCGAGTCGTAACCCAAAAGGTTATGATCAGTGCTTACCGTTAGGTTCTCACTTTTCTTCAAGTGGGGACCTGGGCCTCTTGTGGACGCTTCCTTTCCTGTTTAGTCTGTGGCTCAATTAGCAAAGAGCCAACTAAAGAAGCCTTAATATTACTTGCTTCACGGGCTTGCGCGCTAGACGCCCTTTGCTACGTCTTACAAGTGCGGGGATTCTACCTGGTAGTAGACGTACTACTTTATGTTGTAGAATCTGCGCTATGGTGCCAGTGCAGGTCTGCCCTATATGCCAGCTCTATAGCCGTGGCTTAAGCGAAAGCTTGGTCTCGGTGTGAGTGATCCGTATAGGATAAGGTAAGCTCCTATGCTTTCATAGACAAGTACCAGATAATCTCTCTTAGCAGGGTCTTAGTTTCTATGTGATGACGATCGCATGGAAGCTGAGTCCTCTTAATATCTTGTCAGTGTCGAATCGCCACCTAGCCGAGTGAAATCATATAGTGGTAGGAAATTGATCATCTCCGACGGACCATAAGACTATCGGCCTTCATTCTTATTGTTCATCAGTAGAACCTCTTTTGCTAACTCCAATTGGAAGGCTTTCCAAGTAACTTGGCCTATTGATCTTGCTACGTCCCAAAGCTTACTATATTGCTAAGTCTCCATCCTCTATCGGTACAGTGTCTGATAACCTCTCACTATCGGTCGAGGACTCCGTACCTCGGTCGAGCTAAGAACATCATCTTTCCTCTCCGCAATAGAATATGATTAATTAATCCCTAGGGAGAGATGACTGATTTACTGTAATGGGAAGAACTGTAACAGCCCCGAAGGGGAAAGCCCGAGTGAAGTGGCCAATCCGTATTTCACTTATAGGTCACGAACGAGAAGAAGAAGGAATCAGTCAGCAATCTTCCTCCTGCGCTAACGATAGAAAGCCAGCCAACAAGCAAGGACCTTGCCTTAGACAGGGCCTTAGACGGGTTAGGGGTTCAAGCCTACAGCTAACGAGCAGGCAGGGCAGGCTCATACTAATAAGTGTAACTCACCCTATTAAGAGGAGAGGCCTAGAAAGGCGAGAAGGCCAGCCAAGTTTGATTAGTGTAGTGAGCTGACTGATTATTTATTTTATTTATTTCTTTTCTTATTTCACGAACCGAACCTTAGGCTTTATAGGGGAAGTTAGAGAAGAAGAGGTTTTGGTCGGTCTAGCCCGGCCAATGACATACACAGCATGGGAAATGGCATATATAATGCCAAACAGCAGTATAAGTAGACGATTCTTGACTCAAAATCAGAGCCCTATCGGGTTACCGTAACCCCGAAACCTCCGCTCCGAGCCCAAGCTTACCTACCCCCTTTCTTTCCTGCTTCCCGCACCTTCGAAACGAAACCGGCCTACCGCCTAAACCGTCCTCCCACGCCAGCCAACTTTAGAGCCAACCTAAACCTTGCCAGCCCGCGCCAACCTTGCTAACCCCTTCGTCATACCTTCCGCCCCTTCCCCCCTATTCTTTAAGGCCTTCTGTCCATAGTCACTTCGTCAGTAGCCAGCCCTTCAGTCAGTAGTCAGCCCTTCAGTCAGTAGGTACAGAGGGGGGATCAGGAGGGAAGCCTTCCCCGGGAGCCGATACCAGGTCTGAAAATCCTATCATAAGATAATTGTCAGGTGTGGGTTCGCCTTAATCTGATAGGGCAGAGCTTGCTCGGACTCTGATAGATAGGGCTTCTTGCTCGGACTCTGATAGATAGGGCTTCTTGCTCGGACTCTGATCTCATTTCCTCTCCCTCTTCTTTCAGTCTTCCCAGCCGATCTTGGTTGGCCTTTCTTTCACCCCTCCCTTCTTTCCTTTCTTTCATAGGCTTCGCGCCTTAGCGCTGGAGTTTGATTGCTGCAGGAGCAGGAGTTTGTTTGATTGCTTTAATAAGGGTTTGCGCACAGGACAGGTAAGATAGAATCTAAATACGATAGCGTATTAAATCCCTCGACTGAAAGGAAAGAAGCACCGGCCTTATCCGGGTCCGTGATAGGGCCCTTAAACAGGATAGGGGACTGACTGAACTGAGATAGGGCTTGAGACGGGACTGAAACTGCCTGAACTGATAATAGCGAGGTCCATTGCATAGGGCGGTTAGCAGGCTGCTTTGTACAGCCCGAGAACTTTGATTGCGAGCAAGACAAGAGTCGACTCAAAGCAAAGAGAGCAGATCGATTGTAAATGCTCTGCGCAGATGCTTGACATCCGAGACATGTCGGAGAAGGAATAGCAAGCAAATACAAAAGGCCATAGGGAGAGTGAGTGATGCTACTAATGAAATATAATTCTCCTAGGAGATCAATAAGTGTAACTAAAGAAAGAATATACTATTAGTAGCTTAACTCCTTTATCTGATAGGGCGAGTAATGAAATAGCTTAGGGAAGGTTCGGAATTGAGTTTATTTCCAGCTACGGAGCTCGACCAAAAAGAATCTTCACTCCAACAATCAAACAAACTCCTCTCTCTCGCAAAGCTCGAGCATCGCCTTATTAATCTCGGGGCCTGCAGCAAGAGAATTCCAGAGCTCTATAGCTAAAAAGCAAAGAAGCAAGGGAATAGAACTGATAAAAGGAGAAAAAAGCGCATACGCAAAGGAAATCCGAGTTCGAAACAGAAAGGGTCACAAATGTCTAATTTGTGGGTAAGAATCCCTATCGTTATCCTCTTGGTTCTTACCATACTCACCCTAACCCTATCCTACGTAATGCTTAAGTTTTCTCATGATCCTATTCAAGTCAAGATTAAAGCTATGCTGAAAGGCAATACGCGCCCTTTTTCTATCGGGAGATCCCCTACCGTAGGCTATGTTAGCGCTAAGCTGCTTTAATAGGTTTCAAAAAATGCAGAAGATGCAGAATAAGTTGCCGAATCTGTTTCAGAATAATAATCAGCATCAGAAGAAGAAGGGTAAGCGGAATCCGTTTCAGAATAATAAGTTTCAGTTGCGGAAGAAGAATAAGAAGTCAGGTAAGCGTAAGCCGTGCCTTAGGTTAGGCTTTGCCCGATTCCAAATAGCGAAAGGGACTCAAAGCCAATAGCGGATTTAGCTGTAGCTGTACCGATAGCACTTATTAGTCTAGGGCGAAGCGAAGGTTGGGGCTAAGAAAGAAGGTCTGCTGAGGGCGTATAAGGTAAGATCTGAGACGAGAAGAGGACTGGTGCTGTTGTCTGTTGGGGGAAACCACTCGGGTATCAGCTAATCTTCTTGGCTTTTGGGACTGTGCCCGGCAGGCAGGATGGATGCGAAGGAAGATAGCGTCTCTGCTGGCGCAAATCGAGGCCCTCGAAGAGCGGAAACAAGCACTAGCGCGTTACCTATTGAGTTTGATTGCTGCATCTGTTTTTCTTGCTGGGTACCACGGATTTAGTTTACGAGCTCGTGTAGTACAGTACTCGCCTCTACCTCTTTTGTGCTCACGAATTGGATTTGAACCAATATTCCCGGGCTACTTTCCTTTTAGTAGATCGTGAGTGGGTCTGTCGTCCTCCTCATTATAGTCCTCCTGAAAGAAATAGCATTTCGTCGGAATACATCTTGTCTTTTTACCTTCGTAGTCCTATGCATAGTCAGTACGATAGCCCCAATCATGGCTACTAATAAAATAAGACTAGGAACCAAAAACCAGACGAAATAGTGGGTATAAAGTAAATTGCCCAATGTTTCCAAATTAGTCCAACTTCGTACCTTTCCGGCATAAACCGTATATCTCAGAGAGGTCGTATTTCTTTGGGTTGGTAGTAATGGAATGGTTTCATTATCTAAAATGAAGAACATTTCCCACCAAAGGATCAGTCCAATAATACCACTCACTGGTAAATAGCGCAATACTTCTTCGTGAATCTCCGCTATTTTAATATGGAACATCATAACAACGAATAGGAATGAAACGGCTATAGCTCCTATATGAACCACTGGGAAGATCATAGCGAAGAAGTCGAGACCTAACAAAAGAAGTAAACCTGAAGTGTCGCGAAAGACTGGGATGGGAAACAAAACGGAATGTACCGGATTTTTAGCACGTGCAACCATCAAACCAGAGACCAAAGCAGGGCTCGACAAAACAGAAAGTATCATGGTACCGGAAACGTAGAATGTAAGAGAAATTCAAATGTTATAACTCCAGTACGTCAGGAACCATCAGAAAAAGAAATACATTAGATCACCGTGGGAAACTTTCAAATGAGTAATGCTTACCATTCTATTATTCACACAAACCCTTCGATGACTTATCGGCTGCCTTGCTTGAGGAATAGTTTCACGAACGAAAAAAAAGCAGATCCACCTATCATCGCCAGCATAACCATAAAAAAGATCATTAAAAAAGCGTGAGTCGTCATTCCATAAAAACTTACCTTACCCTAGAAACCATATCAACCGATTTAATAAATTAATTAATCCCCCTCCCCTTGTTTGGGGGGTTCATTTTTCTGAGGAGGGGAGTAGGCCGGATTCTGTAGTAAAACCGGCGTTAGCGTTTGGCCATTCGGACCAACGGAGAGGCCAAACAGCGGTAGATATGGGTACTTATGGGGTTCATTCATATATCTCTCAATACACCTCTTATTGAACTCAAAAACCTCCTTAGAGGAGCGTTCATGAAAACCAAGGGAATGAACAACATACTCCCTCTTAATTCCACTTACTACACTATGGACGGCATATATGAGAGAACCCAAAAAAAGACTAACAGAAAACAACAAAGAATAGGCAAAAATAGGATGTTCTCGCAAGACGGTAAGTATAAAATCCCTCATAGACCCGCTTTTTTATTTTAGTGCTCCGCTCTCCCCAACAAAGAGAGAGACTTTCGATTGGTGGTTGGTTGTTGACCAACAGAAGGGATGCATGGGAGAAAAAAAGATGCACTGACTTACTTCCGAATCAGAAAGATTGAGGCTGACTACGGCCTCAGATGATTAGGCGGGGACAGGATTCGAACCTGCAATCTTCAGGTCATGAGCCTGATGAGTTGACCATTCCTCTACCCCGCTTCTTCCCAGCAAGAAAAGGGCTGCGCGTTAGCGAAAGGGCTTTGACGCGTTTGCGCCCCTATCTATCTCGTCAGCCCTTGCTTCTCTTATTCTTTTTGTTACTGGATTTCTTATATAATAAGTGATTGATATCAACAAAGAGAGTCTAAGTCTAGTTAGTAAACTAATCCACTCGTGGAGTGCTAGTGATATAGTAGTAGTGTGGTAGTTGAGACTCCGCCCCTACCTCAAAAAGCTGAAGGAAGGTATTAATGCAGGCTTTCCCTCTGATAGAAAATCCACCATAGGAGAATTTTGTCCCTTGAAAAGCAAAAAGCAGGCCCTTTCTTTTGCAAGAATAAGGTCTAGATCCAATGCTGAAGCCGAGTATTGTGCAATGGCATCAACAACTAGTGAACTTGTATGAGTTGGATCTCTTCTGACTGAAATTGGGATTTCGGTCACAGAACCCCATGGACATGTTCTGTGAGAATCAGAATGCTATCCACATAGCCTCCAAGTAGGTCTTCTACGAGAGAACAAAGCATGTAGAAGTCGCCTTACTCACTTAGGGCATTTTCTCGGGGAAAAGGTGATTGCCGGAATCATCTCAGAACACCAACCATTAGAAGTTAGAAGTGGAGATCCATTGCCGATCTCTTCACGAAGGGATTGGGGAAGGCCATCCTTTTTCTTCTCACTCGCAAACAGGAAATGATCGATATCCATTCTCCAGTTATCAGGGTAAGATGTAGAAGTGATTCTTTGATTCTTCAGTATAATTAACTAAAAAAATCACAATAGAAATTCAATTTCTCTTAAGGGTATTACTTTAGCCCTTCTTTCATTATTAAGGTTAGGGAATCTTAGGCTTTTCCTCTTTTGAGGATGTACTAATAATATAGAAATATATTATTTCAAGTCAATAGAATGTTGCATTGTTTTGCCCCACAACTTTTAGTTCTAGATTTCGATAGGGATAACCACATCAGTTCGAAAGAGAACGGTACCGTGGCGGGAAGTTGTTCGAAAAAAGAAGAATGAGGTCATGATCGGAAGCGAATGTGGTCCCCGCTTTTTGAATAGTGTCCTGCAGATGGTCTTCCCAATCCGAGTAAATTAGGAAAAGATCCAGTCTGCATCGGATTTCCATTTCCTTCCCTTTTCTCATGTTAGACCAAGTGAAAGAAAGGCCATAGAGTGGGAGGTCAACCAAATCACAATCAGCAACGTGATCCGCGAAATCTTCAATACCTCTTCTCTGATTTTCGGCCAGTAAGAACCCCTTTCATATTTGATTGCATAAGGCATTCATTTGAGTTTCCACTAATGCACCAAGGTAGGTTGGAAACAGTATGGATGAATCAGAGCTCATTCTATAGGTCTTGCTTGTGAGAAACTGATGCTGGAGCATAGACTTATGTAGCCATCCATTCCAAGTTGTAGTCTAGGGACGTGTATTCTATAGTGATGGTCTAGGTTCCAATGTGAGAGTTGGGACAGCCATATTTTTGGATTTGTTTCAATTCATCCAAGAGCCACCAGCTGCACTTTTCGAAGGAAGATAGCAGCTGCCAGCATCTTTTTAGAAATTTTTACAGATGGATTACGTCTTCTTTGACTTTTGTTTCCTGGATAAAAATAATATATACTTTTTTTTGGATTTAATGAAGTCCGAGACAGCCCTTTGCAAAGCTCGCCCATTCAAAGCCCTAAAGTTCTAAGAGGCCACTATCGTGATTGAGAATGAGCCGGGCGAGAGGGAGAGATGCAAGGCCTCTACTTCTTAACCTTTACCTTTGATTCCCCCTTTTTTCATTTCGCCGTTGAAGCTATTCCCTGCTTTGTCTTTTCCGTGATGTCAGGAGCCACACTTCTTGCGATGTTTGATCATTTTCTGCTTGCATCTGTCTGGAATTTGGAAGGGCTGTTGAGAGTTCAAATTGGAGCATTATCCGGTGGGGAATCTTCCGATATTCGAAATTAGCATGAGTTGAATCAAAATGAACATATAGAGATAGGCTGGAAAGCTGCCTACCTGCGAAAGCCGAATAGATCTGATTTGAAGGCTCACAGTTATCCTGAAAATCTGTTGAAATTCCACAACTCCGGATGGAGGGACTGCTATTTCAGAATCGATTTTTGGAGGTGAAAGCAAGGGCTTAGGAATCCAGGAAGTAGGAGAGAAGCCAATCGCAGCTGCATTTCTCGAGCTTGGGATTGTTGAGCGAAGTTCTCATGAAGGGCATTCCAGATCTGATGTGCATGAGTCAGATCTATTACCTGAGCCAGAATTTCTTGGGCTTGAGGATTCTCACGCAGATGTAAAGGGAGGTGGAGTTTATCAAACTGACCAGCAGCTGATCTTTGCGGAGCCACTCTTCATATGCAGGATTTGGCTTTGAAACCTTGACAGATCCATCGGCCTACTTTTGACGAGAAATCGAAGCCGGAGCACTCTATCTACTTTTCTGGAGCAGCAGTGGTTCCATCAATAAAGCCAAGCAGTTGTTGACTGCGAACCAGAGGAAGCTGGAGCTCCCAGAGAATGAAATGGGTGCCGTCTAGTTTGATAGTCACCAGGTTTGGGATATTCTTCATAGCCTATTGAAAAATAAAAAGGATGAAGCAAATGGATCTGACGTTAGACAAGATCTGTTCTAACGTTGAGACATGAGGCAGAGAGGGTCTGACGTTAAGATCAAAGGATGGATTGACGTCAACGCAGGTCTGTTCTCTTGTATAGTAGAGGTTTCGCAGATCATAAAAAAGAAAGAATCAATAAAAGTGGAGGAAATGATAGAGAGGAGACGACGCAGATCTCTGAGAATCCTGCGAAAGAAAAGAGCCACTCTGACGTTTCTTGCGTCGGACGATAAAACCTCTGAGGAACGAAAAAAACTCCACGATCTGCGATAGATTCTCTGAAGCTCAGAGAATGCTCCACGGCCTGCTACAAGCTTCCTGGAAGAGCAGAGATGATCGACGGGGAGGACTTGCGATGAAAGTTTATATTTCTGAATGGAAAGCCTCTCTGATGGAGGTCTGCGACGAACACTAGAAAAGAAAGGACTCCTCCCTCTGCACTGAATCGACGAACATTATAGATTGCCGGCTGCCGCCCCCTGACCCCGCAGAAAGCGAAGATCCGCAGGAGGATGATGATAGAGGAGGCTCGAGAGACCTGAGGTTCCTTGCAACAAGGATGGAGAATGAAGCAGGGGTTAGAAAACAACCCTAGAGGAGCACCCGCTCTGATACCTTAAGAAAACGTGAGTGAGGGAATGAATGAATGATGGATCTGGGGATTATATATATCTATCATATATAAATGATAGATATATTAACACTGCTCACCTCTTGAGGAGCGGAGCAGCTCGACTGAAAGGAGAGGTTTGAGAGCTCCTCTCGTCTGAAATTTCCAATTCAGAGGTTAGTTTCTTATGATTCTTTTTTCAGAGGTCATCGTCTTTTTCTTTCTTCTATCGTATCTGTCAAAGAACCTGATACCTTTGCAGAAGCAGCATCCCAGAAGTGTCGGCAACCGGCCATTCAAGAGGAAATCGATGCCTTACAGCATAATCTTGGACTCCATGCGCAGTCTGAGATATAAAACCACCTGACCCTTCTGAGTCGCTTACTTCACTTTGTAAGAAAGAAAGCCGATATAATATATAATATAAAGAGCTCCATATTAGCGAATTGCCTTTGACTACTCTTCCCAGGCTGGTAGAACTATCGGATTCCCATTCACTTAGTCAACTTATTGGACAGACGGGTCAACCACTTGACCGAGGAGAGTGAGGTTCGTACTAGGCCATTTGGGAATGGCTTCCAGTAGGCTTGAAGAAAAGGGTCGGGCTTTTGGACACGGATCTAGTTGCATGCAAATCACTGAAGGTCTCACTTTAGCTATCGAGGAGACTGCTTCGATTCAATAAGTCCCGGAAAACACACCTTTTTCAACTGATTGATTGCTTTCCTAGGCGCCTGGAGAAGTCTTAGCTGCAGTCTATATTTAGCTTCCTAGTTCAAAGCCGGAGGGAAAAGAACAATAGAGATGAAACCTCCTACCAATCTATTCCCAAGCCAGAAGGAAGAGAAGGGACTAATAGATGTTATCCTACTAGCAGTGACTAGAAGGAAGGGAACAGACACCCTCCTGCTGAAGGATCTTCGCATATAGCCGCAGAGGCCAATCTCGCTGTCGTGGCTCCGCCAGCCAACCCCCTTCCAGCTGTGGCACCTGCAAGAATTACCAACCAAGAGGTGGCTATGATTAGGCAACAAGTGGGAAAAGAGAATCACGATATGATGCTGAGGATGATACAAGAGGTGGCTACTGTTCTCAGCCCAATGGTAGAGACGGTCACGGGTCTTAAGCCAATTGTCGAGTCAACACTAACTAAAGGCCCATGAGAAGTTAATAAGCTTGATGGAAGGGAGGCCTCAGTCTCATGATAAAGAAAAAGGTATCAAGTTCAATGAGCTTTCCCCTCAACTCATGCCCATCCTACAGTATGGGGATGTGCACTTGATCAGGAGGCCTGAGGTCGGTCAGGGGAGCCAAAGCAAGACTGCTCCAGCTCAGAGCTCAAATTAGAGCAATGCTGGGGCAGAGGTGGCCGATCCTGCTACCAGTATAGGAAATGCCCAGGCTGGGGGCATGTTTACACGCACTTGCTTTCCGAGTCAAGTAGGAGGAATGCCTGTCGGCCAACAAGGAAGCGAGCAAGGTGCGGAGTCTCAATCACGTGTACGACGGTCGACGGGCGAAAGGGAACCAGAGCAGCAAGCATCACAACTAGGGACATTCCCCGCCACAACAGTTCCACAGGCACCATCGGATCTGGAAAGAAATTACATGGTCGAGGCGCTACAGCAGCTTGGAATTGACGTCAGGCCCTTAATGAGGCCGACGTCTAGGAAACCATACCCTGATTGGATCGACCGAGTTCATCAGTTTCGGGGTATAAGGTGCCTGAGTTTGTTCTCTTTTTTGGTGAGGAGAAGAAGTAGACTATTGAGCATATAGCTCGGTTCTCGGTCCAGTGCGGGGAAGCTAGGTCCAAGGACTACCTCAAGTTGAGGCTCTTTGCCAACTCTCTTACTAAATCGGCCTTCTCCTGGTATATGAACATACCCCCAAACTCTATTAACAGTTGGTACGATCTGGAAAGCAAGTTCCATGAGCAATTCTATAAGACAGAACCTGACATTACAGTGGCCGATTTGGCAAGACTTAGTCAGCTCCAAGGCGAGTCGGTCGAAAAGTACATCGCGGGGTTTAGGAAGCTGAGGACTAGATGTCAGACCTCCTTGACCGAAAAGGAGTGTGTTAGTTTGGCTCTGAGAGGTCTGAACTTCAATATGAGAGAGAAGTTTGAAGGGCAAGAATTCACCGATCTGTTTCACCTGGTCACTAGAGCCGCTAGTTATGAGCGGTTGCTGAAGGAAAAGAAAGAGAGAAGGACTTCATCCAATTAACGAACGACTAGAATTGACTGGACAGGACATAACCGAACGAAGCATTAGAAATAGAATCAGCCGCCACTAACTAGAGAAAGGAGCGTATGACTGCCAGCCACACTAGAACCTGTCGCCAAGAAAGGGAGAGAAGAAGCGCGTGATTCCCTGACCAAGCAAGGGGGGTTAGTTACGCCTAGAAGAAAGAAAGAAGAGAGACTTTCTCTTAGGGAATGATTGAAGGTATGATAGTTGTGGTACATAACGTCCTTACCAGATGCTATGTACAGAGGTATACGCCTATCTTCTATGCGGGTCTTTCCTCCGCTGTTAGTCGCTTAGTGCTACTTCCCTTGTTTACTGATGACCAAGGGGGATTCTTGTTGGCTGACGAAATGGGAAGGGTGGCTTATATAGAGAAAGTTACCCAATCTAACTAAATGTGACTCCTAATCACGTTCCCACGGTACTGAACTCTAAGAGGGTGGGCACCCCCTGCCACCTCTTCTCCCGTAAATCCCATAGGAATCCTCCTGTATTCCAAACGGAAATGAGGGGCCGACTGCTGATCGCCCTGCGGTCACGAATAGCCAGCCTTCAATATCTTGTCTATAAGTCGGGTGAGGACTAGCTCTCTTAGGTTGAACCCTGGTTCGTGTTGAAGTGTAGCTATGTCCCCGTAAGGTCACTTTACCCGAATACCTTACTTACATGGAACTAGCCTCGACTTGATCCACGGAGTACACCGTTTGGGAGCCAACTAGGCGCTTCAGAGGCGCTGTTTGGTTAAATGTTCCATCCATAGGTAATTGACGGAGAACATCCATCAACCACTTATGAAGGGGGCGTAACAGCCTTTGGTGAACCCAGTTACCTATGGCAAATATCCTTCTCTTGCCACCTCCCTCAATCGAACGACCTAGTCTTCCCTTGGAAGGAGTTACATTTGAAAACTCAGGAAAAGGATTGTTATTCATGACCTCCCTCTCAAAGCGGGATGCGTCATGTTGACTGAACATTTCATTGTTTTCGTCAAAACAATACCTGATCCTCGGATACCACAGAATCCTAAACAAGGATCCAGCGGACTTCTTGGCGTCTTCCTGGACTTTACAGAACCAAGAATTAACCTCGAAAGGGAACGCCCGAAAGAAAGATTTATATCGTTTCCTCGGGTTATCCTTTAACCGTATGGGTCTCATGTTGGAAGCTTTGGCCTTCCAGGTCGGTCTCCAGCTAATCCCTGATTTAAGGGGAATAGTGGAGATCTCAGGGATATACTTCCTAAACAATAGAGGCACCTTATTAAGTATCTCTACTGAGGCCATCGCAACCTTTCTAAGGTCCGATGGAGGGGACTGTATATATGTTCAGGTCTCCTTCGAGACTGGCTTGGCTAGCTTTATAAGCTTGGCCATAGTAAATGCCGAAAGGTAGATCTTAACAACTACATCCGCCCGCCTTCTTATAAGTTTTCGATGGAATGGCGCGATGATCCTGGGTATACCTGATCTCGTTAGGGAGATGGAAACAGATAAGGAGTTAGGTTTGGAAGGCTTAGACACATAATAATACTGCATCAAGCAAGTCGACGCCTGTTTTAAATATAAAGCAACAAAGAGCCAACCTGACTTCTCTTCTTCCTTTTAGCTTCATACTTGCTTTTCACCATTCATGCTAGACGAGGAAAGGACTCGTACAGAGTAAGACAGGATAAGACCCCCGCTTTACGACTAACATATGGTTCTCATCTTAGCTTTTATTTCGGCTTTCCGGCTTTAGGCCTAGCTGTCCTAACTATCTTGCTTACTAGCCTACTAGTAGCACTACTATCTTGACTATCTAATAGCTTCTTTATGACTAGTTCCTATTTAATCAATGTCTTAGTCTTATATAGATTCTACCCAAATAGAGTCTCTTATATGAATGACTATTGTGAATTGTCGCAAATACGCTTTCGCACATCGGTTATACCAACTGAAATAGAATACCTTTCTTTCTGTTTAATCAATGTCTTTCCTCTACCAGCAATCAAACTCCTGCGCGAGACTAACGCTATAGGCTTTCGCAACAAGCACTACCCTACTCTCTTCTCTGCCCAACAAGATGGAAGCTCTTGGCAGCGAGGGTGAGAGTCGATCAGGTGAGCGTTAGCGAACTGTGGGAGTAGATCAGGTGAAGGGACTCAGGATATAATATGTGAAGAGAGCTGTTTAATTGGGGAATCATTATGGTTCATTCTATTTTCGGTCGTTTATCATCTATAGTGTATTCATCTAATAACCACTCATCCATGGATATCCCCCAAAAGGGGCCTGGAGTAGTACGTAGTGGTTCAATCCCACCTACGTCCCCATGGAATTGTATATGGAACTTCGCTTTCACTTATCCCACATCGTCCTTGTAATCGTTCATCTATTGGCAGTTACCCATCACTCAAGATAGGGGGTTGCAGTCCAAGAGTGCATGATAGAAATTCTATTATAGCGGAACTCTTGCCTCCCGCTGCTCCTACCACTCCTGCCGTGAAAGTGGTAGTTTTGAAAGAGCCACCTATTACGGATCCTGCTTCAATAGCACTTAAAGTGCTTAAAAGGGAGGAATCCATAGTTAGACAACTACTTTTAAGGGCAAGATCTAGGAATCCTCAAGTTAATTCATCTCATATTGTTCATCGAACACTACATCCTTCTACCTCATTTCTTTCGCATCCTTCTAGCTCCTCTCTTTCTCTTCCTATATATAAATTTAATCCGCTTGGATTAAATCAACCTAATTCTCATGCTGGGCGTTATTTTCTATCTCAAATGAGCCGTGGGGAGCTGTTCCATTTACATATGATGGGTGTAATATTCAAACAATATCTGCCTCCATTGTTAATTGGGGTTTACACCTGGTCTGCTCTTTTAGCTACTAATGAGCTGGGTGTAACAGCTAATGAATTAGGTATAACAGCTAATGAAATATTAGATTTTATCATTCCGCATTATTCTCCCGGTGATCTAAATAATATGGGTGGCTCGAGTGTTGATGGGAATACGGCAGCACAAGTACTCCAAGAGATAGCGGGGGAAGAATCATCTAATGATGAGGCGGCCGTTGCAGCAAGTGGGGATAGAAAAAGCAAACTAGCGCTTTATCTTTCTGGGATTATATTAGCAGGTGCTATAATTACTTTTAAGCTAGTTGTAAATAAGGTTCAAGGAGGAGCTTAATAAGTCATGATTATGGGGCAAAAGTTCTTTATTCGATGCATCTTTCCCAGGGCTAGGGATCCCCCACTGGTTTATTATATAATAGACTGGGTGCTGCGTATACCTCTGTGTTTCCCTGTAATAGGGAAGCGGGCTTCTAACTAAGTAAAGAGAAGATAGCTAACTTGCTTAGTTAGTACTTAGCTCTAAGGATTCCTTTATTATCATAGTAATAGGGGGTCACTAGAGCCGTAAGGTGAAATCGAAGGAGGGCCCGCCTCAGATGTACTTTTGCGGGATTATTCACACCATCCCATTTTAAAGGAACTGAGCAACAAAAGGGGCCGTGAGAACTACATGTAAGGTCTGATACCAATCCTTCCCACCTCATAACTTGAAAGTTGAATTGATGAAGTTGCGGACTTGGCTAGGTTATGTAGGCGCGCGCTGCTGCCTGTCAAAGAGCGCTTCACTTCACCGAGATCAGAGACCTCATAGGGCACGGCGGGTTCGACCTATTTACGGCCAAAAAGACGAAAGAGAAAGCATCCTAACTCACCTTAGCTTACTAAAAGCATACTCTCTTCTATTCCTGTAAGAGAGTGAAGTGCACCATAGGACTAATGGGGCACGAACGATACTAAGAGTTACTTGATCTCTTAACTCGCTATTGGACTAGATCAGTTACCAGCCCTAGACTAAGCCTAATTTTCTTACAGCTTTTGAATCGAAAATAGAAACTGTCAAGATTAGATGCGATGATTATCTATTCTAGAATTCTAGTTACCCTCACTCGTTCTATTCTATGTAATGTAATTTCTTTCTACCAGTTTTATCAGAGGGAGGACTGAGAACGCTATTCCCTTTTCTTGCTACAGAAACTTTATCGGGAGAGCTACTTCACGGTAAGGAGAGGTGCGATAAGTGGCTCGGCAAGAAGGAGATGAGCCATATGTGGACCAGATGAAGGGAAGGGGCTACCCCTATTAAGCAAAAAGGTACGAGATTTATCGATTATCCAATCACTTTACTTGGTCCATAGGGAGGGAGTTTGAAAGATCCCATAGCATCAGGGAAAGCGGTTACCACAAACGAGAGACCAGGAGCAAAATGCCACTCTACTAGACGGAGAGGAGAGGGCCCCAGCTTCACTGATTGAGGTTAGGGTTCGGGGGGGACGAGTCAGAGGCAGTCCCAAGAGCGAAAGTCACTGATAGCCGCATTGAGTGGGTCTTCGGGAGAACATGAGTATCACCGGTGTAGTGCAGCTCGAGTCAACCCTCTCCCTTTGGTCGAGCACTACGTTCCTTCGCGGTCCCAAAAGCTGTTTGGATTGTATTATCTGTCTTCAACAACCGATCAAGCAATAAAGGAAGTGGTAGCCTATTGTCGGGGACGAGTTCCCTTCAGCTGACAGCTCTGACAGACTGCTTTGCTTAGCCATCATCCATAAAGACAATCAATCGCCCATGTCAATTAGACAGGGAAATGGCAAAACCAAGGGAAGAAAGCACACCAAATAAAAGCTGGTATCCGTTTTCCCCGTCCTCTGCCATCTATCATTTCTGAGGGAAAAAAGTCTATCCTTGAGGAGGTGTGAGGTTAAGAATGATCGAAATCAGAAGCGCCGGGAAAGACAGCAGGCGGCATGTATAACAAGCAGTTCCGGGGCTCATACTAAGAGAGAGAAGGGCCCACTACGAAGAAGATAGGTCCCTACCCTAGACACATTGAAGGTAAAAGAGATTCCGATATTGTATTATATTGATGTTTGACAGCACGGCACTAGTCAGAAGAAGATCGACGAACTCTGCGATACCAGATTGGAACCATAGAGATGCCCTGTCCTCTCCTCGGGGAAGCCCTTTTGAAGCTGAGAGGGAATAGCACTTAAGCTTAAGATATTGCCAGCTAGTTTCAGTGGAATGAACCCGGAATCTCATTGAATTGATGATTGATCCACTTATTAGAATCTTTCTGAAAGGTCACTGATGGCCTTTCAAAGGAGAACTGTATAGCTGCGCACTTGTTTGCGAAACAGGTACGTCAATTATACCGTAAGTCCGGTCCTTTATCTACTGCACTTTATTTAAAGCAGTGTGGCGTTTGCCTTCAACAGGTTTACGCCGGGCCGCTTTACGAGCATGAGAGACTACCTGTTTTCGTCTCCCTCAGTCGGAATGGTCTACCTAGGATCATTCCTTCATTTCACCGTAAGGTGATAATGAGGAAGGATGATAAGGCGGACACATTAGTTCAGTTATATCTCTCCTTCTTCACTTTGTGACGGGTCATACCGTTGGCAAAGCGATTAAGTGTGAGAATACTTGATTCTATTGTGACCCCTCCCAAGTTTCTGCAGACTGAAAGAGCATTTGATATGATGAAAATCTTACAATTGTTCAATCAGATCTCAGACTCTTGGCGAGTTCTGCTTCCTAGGTACCTTCCATCGTTGACCTCTATACCTCTTAACCAGGGTATTAGATGGATTCCAACATGGAAAGCGATTCCTTCCAGGCGGTTAGTTAGTTGTAATTGAGTAGGGAGTTCTTCTCTTTGCCTTTCAGCCGGCTAGTCCGCTTATCCCTCTGTGAGCGGAGATGGTGATACAGGAAGTGTTGTGGCTTTGGTGGAAGGCTGGGAAGATCCTTGTTTGGTAGACTCTCTTTTAGTTTGGGACGATCTTTCCGGTTTAGGAATGAACTATGGAATTCAGTCACTCGGGGAAGAACTAACTTAAGGCATTGAAAGACGTGAACCAAATCATTTAAGCGTCCACGTATTGGCTTCGATTCTGGCAGAAGCGGGATGGCACTTAATTACGTAGATAGACAGAAGAGGGTCCTTATAGATGGAACCAGGTTAGGTCACTTCGATCGCTTAAGCCCTTACTGCGATAGAGTAGGCCGCTTTAGTTGGCAAGGTTATATGGTCTATAATTCTTCCACCTGTGAAAGAAAGGTTGCGAAAGATGTTAAGAATGGCATTCCCCCCCGATTGAGGAGAAAGAGCCAGCCGTAGTCCTACTAATGTAATACGGGCCAAGCCTTCGAGAGTCATCCTTCTTGCTAGGGTTTCCACTCCTTTTCATGGTCGAGCTTCTTTTCTTTGAAAGATAGATAACAGGTCCTTTTCAAGGGTATTCGAAGTCAGACTCTAACATCTATACCTCCTCCCCCGTGCGCAAGACTCAGGAAGTCATTTTGTGGGTAAGGGTGGTCAAGGCTTGGAGTATCGAAGGCGAACTTGAGTGTAAGTGTATAAAGGTTATAATTTCTTTCTGCTCTTCGATCTGCTGCTCTATTCGAGCCGCTTCCTTCAGCTTTAGTATCGGATGAGGGTCATTTTTCGCTTAGAATCAATAGTGAGATTTAACTTACCACAACTTGAAAAATAAATTCAATTTCTTGAAGTGCCTGGCCCTATCAGACCAGTGACTAAATACCTGGCCTGGATTGATTGCTAAAATCTTTTCTTAAGATGGAATTACACTTCCATTCTATATAAGTATAAGTAGTCCTTATGCCAAAAACTTGATTTTGAAAGCTAAAAAGAAATCGAAGTCGGAGATGGCTTCAGCAGGATCCATTCTTGGTAGTGGACTTTGGTCCAGCATTTCTGGTAGGCTAGTAGGTGCCCCCCCCTTTCATTCCAGGCTGTCGATAGCAGGCGATAGGAAGCTTCAAGCGATAGCAAAGGGCGTAGGGGATAGGATCTCTTTCTGCGTCTACTGATGCTAATTCGGATGCTTTTGAAACAGCGTTTGGTTTGGCGTCTGTGAGCTTTATCACTCAGAAGCTAAAAGCTGTCAAGGCAGCCCTTAAAGCTTGGAATCTTCTCGCAGGAGGACAGCGAGCATTTAGTGTGCTGGTTAAGGAAGTCGATATACGGACTCAAACAAGCTTCCCGTCAGTGGTACCTCAAATTCCATGAGGTGAGAATGACCTTTGGGTTTAAGGAAAACTGTGTTGATCAGTGTATATACCTAAAGGTCAGTGGAGCAAGTTTCTCTTTCTAGTCCTATATGTTGACGACATACTGCTTGCTAGCATGTTGCACGATACGAAGACATTCCTCATAAGGAGTTTTGAGATGAAGGATATGGGTGAGCCTCATATGTCATTGGCATTGATATTCACAAATCAATTTCCAGAGGTATCCTCGGACTATCTCAGAAGGCCTAAATCCCAAAAGTATTAGAGAGGTATGGTATAAAGCACAGCAACCCCAGTAGGGCACCTGTAAAGAAGGTTGACTTTGTCAGTGCTTCACAGTGCCCGAGGAGCGATATAGAGAAAGATCAGATGAAGGGCATTCCATATGCTTCTGCTGTTGGAAGCTTGATGTACGCCCAGACGTGTACACGGCCGGACATTGCCTATGCTGTGGGTTTACTAGGTAGATACCAAAGTAACCCAGGCATGGAGCATTGGAAGCCTTCAAAGTCATGAGGTATCTTCAGGGGACCAGAGACTAAATGATCACATAACGGCGATCCGATATACTGGAGATCGTCGGATATTCGGACTCCGATTACGCTGGGTGCCCGGACACAGGGAAATCGACATCAGGTTTTTATTCCTGCTTGCCTTTCATTTTCAATTTATATATATATATATAAATTGAGAAGAGAGGTTAGCCCCTGAGGGAAGCATTACCCACTATCTTTGGATAGATTGGATAGACTTGACTAAGGATTACGAAAGACAGAAAGTATAAACTTAAAATACTGCCACACAAATTGAACTTAGCCACCCTAATCATTACTTCTTATTGGACTTGAAGCAGGCCTAAGAGAAGGCAAGCAAGAAAGCTTAAAGAATATTCGTATGATGAATCGTTAAAGGCAGTTTTCTCAGTAAGAAGAACTTGATCTATATCCGTTCCCGCCGCATTGAGTAGGTCTTAGGTCTCCTTTTCTCTTTAGATATGAGAGACGAAGGGGACTTTGACAAAGACAGACTCAAGAGCCCCAGGTTCTACCTATGCCCTCGCTCTTCTTATGCCGGTAGTCCTCTAGTCTGTCACCTCGCGGGATGCAGCTTCATTCTTTGATTGATGCCAGATCGCTTCTCCCGCATTCTCTGGAAATAGGGCGTTGCCCTTTCGATCCGGAATAAGGCATCCGTGCGAATCAAGACCCACTCCCTATTCTCCATCCATCGGAACTGAAATGGAAAACTACCTTCAAAAGTAGGTAGCAGCTTTTCCAGGTCACCGGTCTCTCCTATACTTCGAGGGTGTCGGCATCGAAAGCAGAGAGGTCGGAAGAAGCAAACAGA
>JAIUCV010003476.1:0-27419 GCA_026724425.1 Erythrophleum ivorense
TTTTGATATATATGATTTAAACCATTTGAGATGCTCTCATAGGCTATGTTTATGCTTTTGGATGTGCTCAAATGGTTGTGAAAGGATTAGAAGGCCATTTGGTGCATATTTGACCCCTTTGTAGTTCCAAAATTGACATAATCTTGAGCTGGACCATAAACTGACAAAATCGATGATTTTGTGCATGAAGTTTGGCATGATTATAGGTCTCATCTAGAGTTTTTCATAGAGCTAAAGAGCACCTACTTTGGAACTCTAGAGAATTTATTATGAATTTTAAAAGTTGGCCAAATTATGTAAAATTGTCATAGTTATTGTTCATATGATTAGTTTGCATTTCTGTATCACTTGAGGGGCAAATGAAGTCTAATACTTATGAAATTTTACAGGCATATAGTAGGCACTAAAAATTTCTATAACCATCGAGACCACCTCATTTGGAGCTTTGTAGAGGGAGAAATGAGTTTTTGAAATTTGAGTTCAACTGCAGGATGCATTAGTGACCAATATTACTGTTCCATCAGTTTTCGTAGGGCAAACCTAGTTGTTTTAATATAAAATTTTATAGCAATTAGAGGACATCTGTAGATTTTCAGAATATTATAATTTGTATGATTTTTATTTTTTTAGAATTTATTATGATTTTTCAAAGTTTCATATCAGATTATGGAAATCTTGAAAATTGCCAAATGAGATGCCATTTCATGTTGCATGGCTTGGACCTAAATTTTGAGCTTCAATTTCTGATAATTCTAGTTGAACAAATATGTTATGGATGGAAAATGAATGTAGTAAGCTCATATGGTCCCTAAAGCTAAGAATGTATTAATTGAGCTTTTAATGTCAGTTATTTCCACTTCTAAAAGTGTGATTTTCATGCAAATAAATGCCATGAGTTATTTATGTTATGAATTGAGTCTTATATAGTTATGGCATTACACATCAAGATAATGGTAAGGTAGCTAATGATATTGATTAAGAAAATGACATTTGTTGGGATGCTTTATGATACGTATGGTCGTATAGATTCAAATGAGGGGAACCATGGGTCAGAGAACCATGAGCCACCTAATGGGTAGGCAAGACAGTTCTTTGACTTATTGCAAGATGCTTAGATTGACCTCTATCCAGGTTGTGACAAAGTTTTGAAGCTCTCTTTTATAGTTTAACTACTCTACCTTAAGTGCCTTAACCATTGGAATAATAAATCCATGGATTTGTTATTAAGCTTATCTAAGGATGTTCTTCCAAAGAGGGCACTAACACCTAACTCTTATTACGAAGCAAAGAAGGTTATTCAAGAGTTAGGATTGGATTACACCAAGATTGATGCATGTGAAAATGACTACATCTTGTATTAGCGACAGCACGTTAATGCTCAATCATGTCCTAAGTGCAATATGGTTTATCTCAGTTTAGGTCAAATAGTTATAAAGGAAAGAAAGTTCCTCATAAAGTATTACAACATTTCCCTATAAAGCCTAGGCTACAAAGACTATACATGTCTCCCCACATAGTTAAGGAGATGAGGTGGCATGATGAGGAATGCATTAACAATGGCATTTTACGACATCCAGCTAACTCTATTGCATGTTTGACCAAAACATCCATAATTTTTTGGTGATCTAAGAAATGTTCAATTAGGCCTAACAAGTGATGGGTTCTAGCCTTGGGGAAATGTGAGTACTAATCATAATATTTGGCTAGTTGTGTTGGTTCCATATAATTTGCCACCATGGCAATACATGAAGCACCCATACTTTATGATGATGCTTTTAATTCTAAGCCCCAAAAGTCTAAGTGATGACATAGATGTGTACCTTTAACCAATGATTGATGAGTTACTTCAATTATGGGAGTAAGGAGTAGAGACATATGATGCTTACAAGAAGTTTAATTTTAGGTTGTGTGCAGCATTATTATGGATAATTAATAATTTCCTAGTATATGGGAACCTATTAGGATGGTCTATAAAAGGAAAGCTCACATGGCCTTGTTGCCATAAAGACATATATTCTATTTCGTTACGAAATAAGTTGTGCTACTTGGGCCATCATTGCTTCCTACTAAAAAAACATCAATGGCAGTGAAATCAAAGGGCATTTGATGGGAAAGTTAAGCATAGAGTTGCACACTTTCCCTTAATTGGTGATAAGGCACTTTATCAATTATGAGCATTGGGTAATGTAACTTTAGGGAAATGTCAGAAGAGAAAGCATGGCCATATCACCAATGCATTTAATTGGAGGAAGACAATCATCTTATTCTACTCACTGTTGATATGACACAACCTTGATGTTATACACATTGAGAGAAATGTTTCAGATAACATCGTGTCAACTGTTATGGAATTGGTTGGAAAGATAAAGGATACAATGAAGAGTTAGTAGGACTTGGTTGACATGGGAATTAGGTCAAAATTACACCTAATAGAAGAAGGGAACAAAGTTTTGATTCTAGTTATTTGCTATGTACGTCCCCAAAAGACAAATTAAAAGTTTGTAACTTTCTAGCTACTTTAAAAGTGTCTCTTCAAACATTTCATGATGTGTCAATGTTTATGAGTGAAAAATCTTCGGATTAAAGTACCATGACCACCATGTTTTGTTACTAGATATATTCCTTATAGCATTATGTGGCTTATTGGCTAATGAGGTATTTGAGCCTATATTAGAGTTAGGTAAATTCCTCAAGAATTTGTGTTCCAAGTGCCTAACAACTAAAGCTCTTGATCGGCTTGAATCCTAAATTGCAATCATGTTGTGCAAATTGGAAATGGTATTCCCACTAGCTTTCTTTAATATCATGATCCACTTGCCTATCCATTTGGCAAGAGAGGTAAAGCTTGGTGGACTTGTACAATATAAGTGGATGTACCTTATTGAGAGGTAACTTACTACATTAGATATTCTTTTTATAAATTTCATTAACACTCTATGATAAATTCTTTATTCAAATCCTCTTATGTATTTAGGTATTTGAGGACATTGGAAATATATGTTCACAACATGGCTCGACTAGAAGGTTCAATTACATAAGGGTATTTGGCAAATGAATATCTTACTTTTTGCACCTATTACTTGAAAGACATTCCTACCAAGTTCAATAGGCCTCCTTAGAACGATGATAGACCTATGGAAAAGGATGAGACATCTATCTTTAATAAAAGTGGCCAGACCTGGAAAGGCTACAGATTGAGATTTCTCTCTAGTGTGGAGTTCAATCAAGCTTGTATGTATGTGGTCCATAATTGTAAGGAAGTTTGGCCATTTATAGAGTACATTTGTGGAGTTTGATAACTCCTTTCAAATAATAACTTCTTTAAGAATTTATTGCCTTAACTACGTCATTCATTGTAGTGAGCACAAGAAGCAAATGGAAATGCATGGATCAATAGTTAAAGAGTTCCCAAAATGGTTTTGTGAATAGGTTAGTTTCTAGACCATACATTAGGATGTAAGAATTATGTGATAAATTTTAGTCATAACATAATTTATCAATGGTGATAAGTGATTGTTTCTTATTGTAGGTTGCAAAGTTAAGTGCATAGGGTGAGGTTAGTGATGACCTTATGAGTTTAGCAATTGGGCCCCTCAAAGTGGCTCACCACTACTTGGCATTTATAGTGAATGGCTTTAGATTCCATACTAAAGATTGTGTCTTAGGTTGAAGAATAGATAATAACAAAATCCTTGTGAGGGGTGATGGTGAAGACGAGAATAAAGGGTATTATGGTATCTTGAAGGACATATATATGTTGTTATATATTGGGCATAAAAAGTGCATTTGTTCAAGTGTCATTAGTGGGATGTGGGTCATCTAAGAAGAGAATACAAGGTTGATAAATTTGGAATCACTAGTGTGAATACCCATTATTCACTTAAGTCTAACGAGCCATTTGTCTTAGCATATCAAGTCGAACAAGTGTTCCATTTGAATGACATTGTTGATGCAAATTGGTTCATTGTTGTTAAGACAAATCCCCATGACTTGTTCAATATGCCTGAGGCGACTGATGATGATGTTGGTGGGGACTTTGAAGGAGGGCTCATCAATGAGGCATATCAATAAGATGAGATTAAACTAAATGTGGTCCTTGATGATAATGTGAGAAATGACTTTATGGTTCAGTTGCAAGGGGGATGATGTTGCACTATAGGCTTTAAGCCATTCAAGCAAATGCTTATGAGCAAAATGGCTAGGTGCAATTAATGTAGGACATGAATTCATTGATAATAATGATGAGGATGTGTCCACTAACAAAGGAGATTCAGATGACATCCTTGGGGAGGATGATAAAGTCAATACTGACACCACAAATACTAACTAAGATTAATTGAAATTCTATAGTACTTAATGGTTGATTGTATCCATCCATAAAAAATATAGATATAATAAATGACTAAAATATTATATCCATATATAACATCCTATTTTATTGAGTATTTTTTGTTTCCATTTCTATTTCTGTAATGTTTTATGATTTGGTAATTCAAAATAGTTCTTAAGGAGTGGAATAAATTATTTAAGCTGGGTTACGGGCCTAGAAAAGGGCAATATGAATTAAGAGAAATTGAAAATTAAATTGAACGAATGATGAGAGAGGTCCCCAAAGTAAAATGAATTGAGGCAAAGTAAAGTTAGAATGCTAAATAGAGTATTATATATGAGAACACTATGTAAAGCCATGCTAATGGCCTTGTCGTAGTGGAAATTTGATATTTCTAAAGATAAAAGATATAGATATGATTGTGTATATGAAGTTATTCTACTACCAAGATTGAGACAGTATTAAGTTATGTCAATATAAAGGCTGAGATAATATCTTGTCAACAAGGTTAAAGATCTTGTCAATAAGGTCTTTAAATTCAGTGGCTAGATAATATGCTTTTGATAGAATTGAAGATCTTGTCGACTAAGTCATAAATTCAGTAGAGAGAAATCTGAAACCTAGTCAATAGGATCTGTTATCTTATAACAAGGTATTCTTTAATTGAGAAACCTAGAAAAGCCATGATCTTGTTGACTTGACCAATACCTTATCAACAACATTTTCTGTTATAGTAAGTCATAACACATAATAAGCAATGGTTATGATAGTTTCTATCATATTGTTATTTTTATTATTATTATCATTCTTTTAAATTTTTAAAATTTCCCTTATAACTTATAAGTCATCTTTTGGTTAAAATTTTTACAATTTTACAAATTTACATTGTTCAACTACCTTGTTCTCATAATGTATGTGGAATGATCTAAGAAATGTCAGGTGTTGGGTGTGGGAGAGGGGCTAGATGAGGTGAACAAGGCTTAGGATGTGGAAATGGAGGGGGGAGGCACAACAACACAAGCGATGTTGCATCCCCACTATGTACAAGAGGGTAACTTGAACATGATGCATTAGAAGCTCAACATTCTCCATTGCCCTTAGAGCTAATTGGTGAGGAAGAACAAGATGGTTCACCTCTTATCCAGCCATCATGAAACCAGAGTAATGCAAGTGAGCAAGGGAAACAATAGGTGTTTGGTTAAATTTCTACCTTATGTCGTATATAGATATATTTATTTTTTATGGATCATCGTCTAATTGTTTTCTTTTTTCCATATTATTCAGTTTCTTATAGCACTGTTAAGAAGGGTTGGAGAAGTATAAGTGTTTAGGAATTAATCTTAAAATAAAATTTTGCAACAAGATCTTAATTACCATGTCTAGGACCATTGAACAACTAATTGGAGACGGGGCTCAAGACTTATCTAGTTACATTGGTTGGGTGGTGTAGACTACCGTGTCGTTTAGAGATGATGATTGGAAAGATATTGCAAACAAAGAAGGGGACACCATGTAGTTGAAAGTGAAGGTAACAAGTTGCATGTTTTAAATGCATATATTTTAATTAATTTGCAAATACCTATGTTATGTTTGCAATTATAACTATTTAAAATTTGAATTTTCTATTGACAAATTTGAAGTTCGTGACCCTCAACAGGAGGTGGCATTCAAGTCTTACTGCATGGACTGGATATGACAACTCTTTAAGAATTGGAAGACTTTATTGTTAAAAATATATAAGGACTACATGACTGACGAGGAAAGGTAAGCAACCAAACCAAACGATATTAGCCTTGAAGATTGGGATTGGCTAATGCAGTACTTTAAATTTGACAAATTTTAAGTCCTTAGTTCAAACTTCATTGCAGTTGTACTATTATTAATTACATAAAGTTTTCTAATCTTTTATCATTAACAACACTTTGGCTTTATATGTAGGATATAAGTAGTAGAAATAGTACAAAAAGGTCAAAGCATATAACATTACATACATGTAGAACCTGCTCATTTGCAGAGGTTGAGAAGTCTTTGGTGAGCATTTCATTGTATTTTAAGAGAAATTCATTTCTATATTCACTCTTACTTTTTTTCATGCTAAAAAGTTTTGAATACTAATGTTTGAAAAATTTGTAAAGGGACCTAAAAACAGGGGAGCCAACAACAGCTAATCGAGTATGGGAGGCACAGCACACCTATCGGACAAAGGAGGGGGAGATAATGTAGGTTGATTTAAAGTCCCTGTAGATCCATGTAATGTTCTCAAATTCATAAGCTTTAAAAAAATTGTTTACTTTTGCACCATTTTCCTTGCTTATAACTCATGTCCTATACTACAGTCATGCATTCACGATCTTGTTATTCAGCAACAAACAACAGATGTGAAGGCATGCATGACTTGAGATAAGATATTAGCTACTGTACTGAGGGAGAGATTGGGATATGTGTGTGGCAAAGGGTATGGGAAGAAACCTTCAAGAAAGAGAAGTATTGGCCTATATAAAGTGGAGTCTAGAGTTTATTCTACAATAGAACAAGTGCATGAAGAGATGTGTAACATCATAAATTCTAGCTCATTTTATGTCATTCATAGGCTTTACATCATCATTCCTATGAGAGTATATGAAAAAGGGAGTGAAAATAATGGGCTTATTTACATTACGTCATACTTCAAAATTTTACAATCGGTATTACGTGGATCGTGTGAGCTCATGTTATGCATCCTCATATTTAATTACATCATCACAACTCATTTGCATCACAAAATATACCTATAACTCATGAAAACCGAATTGGAGTGTGGAATAAAGAGTTTCATTCTCGGCCAGAATTGCTCCACTTTCTAACCAAACTTTGGAAAATCATAACTAAATTTTAAAAAAATTGAAATTGTGAAATCTTAGTTATTATGGAAATCTTAGGATGTCTACTTCACACTAAAAATATGCCCAGACCATAACATCTATCACAGAGGACGCTTGACATCCAAAATTGTCCAAAGGTCTGACTAAATTCTGTAACTGTCACAGAATTCTGTAGAGAATTTTGAAAATGTTCAATTAATTCCAAAAAAATATAATTTATGAAAATGATGCCAATCTGGAAATATGTGGATGTTAACTAGAGAGAAAAAATATCTCGAGACCAGTTCATTAAGCCCAGACCTCAGAATTTAATAGAACAGTACTTTTGGTCGGGCAAAATTACTGATACTAGACAGAACTTTCAAAAATTCATATCTCCCTCTCTAGACCTCCAAATAAGGTGCTTCTAGTTGGTATGAGTCACTATAAATTTCTAGTTTCTGTGTATAAAATTTCGTGACAATTGGACATCATTTGAGCCTTGTGTGATAGAAAACAATTTTGGACCAAATGAATAGTGCAGCAAACCAGAAACCATGAAAATTGCCAACTTTGAAAAATCATCAAATATTCTGTAGATCTCAAAAAATTATGATCTTTATCTTCCCAAAAATCTCTCAATGAGACCTAATTGCATGCCAAATATCAGATCAAGACTAACTCATTTGGCCAAAAAGTGACTTAGGGTTCCATAATGGTCAATTTTGGCTCCATATAGGGTACCAAGGTTGCCAAATAGATTTCCCTTGGTCTTGGCACCTTTTGGGCAAGTCCAAAAGTACATTTAAGACTTGTGTGAGCTGCCTAAATGGTTCCAAACCTCATGCATCTCATTTTGGCCTTCTCACCCACACTTATGCACATTTACATCAAACTTCCAAATTACATAATTTGGCATTACATACTCAAATTGTATTCTATAGCTCATACATCATATCTATAGTTATAAACATTAAATAATTGAATATTTATACATATCTCAAGGTTCATAACACATTTACAACATCATAAACCATCATTATGGTTCCAAAATAGACAAAACAAGGCATAAGCTTGTCAATCTCTCTTTTTCATTGTTGTTGGCTTCCTTCACCATAATTACTTGGTCCACCTAGCATGTTAGATCATTGGAGAGGAGGGAATGAGATTCAAAGAATCCCAATAGCTCATCTCCCATTCAATCATACATAATATGTGCAAAGTAAGCTTTACAAATGCATGCATGGAGAAAATGAGAGACATGACATTTTAAAAGTAAACTTGGCATATGAACAATTCATACAAGACATTCAAGAGCTCACCAAGTGTTTGGATTGGCCTCACACTTCTCCTCATGGATTTTGGACTTGCCTCACCCATTCTTTAAGAGCTTTGGACTCAACCATACTCTTGGGAGCCCACTTTGCTTTTGGGAGACTCTTTACTTTGTCTCAACCAAGCTCAAGGGTTCTTGGCTCATCCTCACCAAAGGGAAGAGTTCTTGGCCTCTCCACACTCAAGTAAACTCATACAAACATCATGTACTCATTGAAAAACATAACATGGCATCAAGGATCATGGCATATAAAGGCATGCTAGCATACTTTTCATAGCTTGAAAATACACATACACACATTCTAAAACAAATTAAACACACATCCATGCATGAGAGAAGGTGGAGAGAGCTACCTTGCTTGTATTTATACACTTTTTCCTTAAGCCTTGAGTCCTCTCCCTTGACCTCGCACACCCAAGAGGGTGGAGATCATTTCTCTTAACCTAGACACATCATATGGAAGCTAATTACACTCTTGAAATAAGATAGGACATTAAACTTATATTTAAGAATATACTTGGTTCCATAAGTCACATAATGGTTCCATAAATGGCCTATTGAAGCAATCACCATGATTCAAGTTCTTGGCTCCATTCTCTTCTCATTCCTAGGCCTCTTGACCTCATTTAAGGTCCTTGGAGCCATTACATATTCATTTACAAAACCTTAGACACAAGTTACTTTATAAGGTCACATTATGGAAGCCATGGCCTCATCTCCCAATCCATGGCTTCTAAATTTTTCCCAAGGGTTCCTCCCACCTTCTACCATCATATGAAGTCCCAAACCAAGGCTAGAATAAATTAAAACACTCTTTAACCCCTCCATCTATCCTAGGCCGACATTATGGAAGCATTTGGGGTTCAAGGGGTTTTCAATTTTTTCTTGATGGGAGAGCCACTTGGAAGGCTTCTTAGGGGTCTTAGGAACTCAAACAAACACGCATATATGCTAGGAAATGCATGAATCAAATCAGTTTTTACAATCCCTTCAAATGCATTACACTTTTTCTACTTAGAGTTCATTAGTTTTTCTTGCAATTTCTTTGCTTTCTTGGATGGGAGGTGCATGTGGGAAGCTCTCTAGGGGTCTTAGGAGCATGTTTAAACATTCAATTAAGCCTAAGAACATTCATATAAAATCAAATTTGCAAGGGAGCATTTGGATCCCTAATGGTTTCATCTTGTTTCCCAATGCTCCTTTCTTGATTCCATTGGTTCCTTCTTAATCCTTGTCATCTAAAACCTCTAATCCCTCCATGAATTGGACAAAACAAAGCCCCTAAAGAATGGGCCCTTGGCTAGATGAAATTGATAAGGGTGAGGGGGAGGAAGAGGCTACCAAAGGATGGAGAATTTACCTTACTTTTTTAGTTCCTTTGGCTTGTTCTTGCTTTCCTTGGTCTCCTTACTTGAATTTCAAAATTTCTCCTCTGTTCTCCCTTTATAACAGCCCTCAAAACTTTAGAAAAATCATGGAGAAGAAGAGGGAAAAGGAGGAGAAGAGATTGGTGGAGAGAAAGCATGAAAAACAAACAAATTTCCATACCTAAAGACTTGAATTTTTCCTCCTTCTTCTCTTCCCTTGGTGCGCCACTCTCCTTAGCTTTGTTCTCTGGTTTGAATACTACATCAAGTCAGTTAAGAAGGGCCAAGGACAGGATGCCACATATGAAGGGGAATTAAGGGAGAATTGTTCTAAAAAATGACGATTTCGTCCCTTGCACGTGGCATTTCTGTTTAAGGCTCGTTTTACCTCCTTTTTGAGAACCATCTTTTCCATTATAAAATTTAGGTCCTCAATCTTATAAAATGTCTTTGGAATCACTCAATTTGGAGCTAAAACCTTCCCGAACGATCTGGTCAAAGTTCGGGCTTATCGCCATTGGAAAACGTATACTGGAGGGGCTTTAACTGTCCCAGGGCTTCCCATGATTTTCAGGGCCTCTGAGAACCCTAAAGAACTCAAAACTTTCATTTAAAAAGCCTTCCTGTGAGTTTTTCAAAAAGTACCCATATTTACGAAAATGCCACTGGCCTTTCGGCAAATTTTTCACATCACTCTGGCCATGATTTCTGGGTAACTCAAGGCTCAAATCCTCATTTTCTATTATTTAAAATTTTATCCTAATTTTAGTTGGCCCCAATTCCTTCTATTTTGAGGACTTCCTTTTATATTTAGCCCATTTTTAACATTTACGGAGAAACCGAACATCGCGTTTCTCACGTTTATGGAGAGACTGGATGTTACATTGCACCAAGAAATGGAACAAAAACTATAAGAGGAGCGACCCCAAATGCAAGCACATATGCAAGTTGAAATTTGTGCTCAAATGGTTGTCTGCATGGCCACATTCCAACAGGTATCCCTTGCACTTCTCTTTTTCTTTTCAATGTTAAAAAACTTATTGTTATGTTTGTTTTTAGCAAGGAAATATACCTTTGATGAACAATGCTTCAAGTAGAAAAGCTCAATAATTCTATGAGTAATTAGGAGTTTTAATGATTGATTATTCAACTAATACAAATAATGCATCTTAATTTAACTTCATTTGCCTTTTATATCACTTTTGTGCCTAATGTTCTATTTTAGACTTTTAACATTAATTTGTTTAAGGCATACATAGTTTTGCAAACATTATGCTTCACTAAAATTGGAATGTGGTCTCAATTTGTCACACAAGTGATCACTTTCATGGAGAAAGTCTTGGCATTTACAAAGCAAAATGAAGTGTCTAGATTGAATGCTAGTGCCCCTTGAAGATTTAAGCAATTGCCCATGCCAACTTATTGCTCTTTTCCTTTTGTTTGGTAATGTTGTAATGCTATTTAAAATATTGAATATTCGAGTGTATGAATGAGTTTAAAAAATTATTGATATGGCTAGTTTTTGCATTTATACTTGTTGGATGTACTGTTGCAGTAATGTATATATGAAACATGTTAGAAAAGTTTAATTTACTTTCTTTTTGTTTACATATTTCAAAATGTTAGATCTTGTAAAATGGTATATGTTATTAGAGATTTAAAATATTTATTTTTCACCATTTATGAGATTATAGAATCTATTTTAGTGAACATGATTGAAGAAAATAATTAAGAAAAATATTATAAATATGAAAAAAATAAAATAACCTCTTTAGCGATGACTAAAGTGGTCACTAATAGTGTACTAATATTGTTGATAATAGTTGACACTAAAGATATCTTTAGCAGCGACACAATAGAGTTGATGCTAAAAGGAAAACTTTAGTAGTAAAAGAATGATTCATTGCAAAAAAGGCATTTAGTGACCACAAATGTCGCATTATTATTGCCCCTAAAATTGTATTTAATGTCACCAAAATGTTTTGCCACTAAAAGCATACATTTAGCCATGATAATGGTCACCACTAATTCTTCTAAATGCCTACTAGATGGAGTTTTGGTGCCTATTAATGTTGCTGCTAAAACAAAATTTAGCATCAAGGTATTCATCGTCACTAAAAGATCCATTTAGCGATGGCCAAATGTTGTCACCACTCATGTCCCTCCCCCCAACAGAGGCTTCTTAAAGAAGGATTTTTACGGTGAAAAAGTCACTATTAAATCTCTTAAAGTAAAGGGTCATCCCTAAAAATATGCATTTAGCAACCATGACTGTTGGCAAAAGTCATTGCTAAAAGTTTTTAGTATCAATGGATTTTGCCACTGTTAAAACCATACATTTTGTGCCCATTTCTCTTGCTTCTAAAAGTATTTTTTTGTGACAACATAAGACTTGATGAACCTTTTGTAATACCATAAGTTCATACACCTCATACCATAATATTCAAGGCATTACATACTCATTTGCATGGAGCTTGCATACTTTAACAATGGAAATCAAGTGTATAGATACCGAAATTGTTCAATTTTGCCCATATTGTCACACCATATCCCTTTAGCCTCACTTTCCCATATATCAAGCCTCATACATGCTTCATGCATGAGTATCAAGGAAAATGGAATCAAATAATGTAATATTTATGCATTACGGAGTACTTTAAAAATACTAATTTTGCTTCGTGGACCCTGTGGACTCCACAATATCATTTCCTACTCATATTCCATCTAAAAAAGTCATAACCATTGTAAAACATTCCATACATTTTGGTTTAGGAGCCATACATCAAAAAAATAGAGTTTTTGCCTCGGGTCCATAATTCAAGTTTCCATCACTAATTTTGGAAAATCTAATTAATTTTATAAAAAATTGAAATCAAGAAAACCATATAATTCTAGAAAGCTATGGACGTTAACTTTATGGGAAAAATAAGTTCAGGCCATGTTAAGCTTGTTTAGGAACTGAATTATAATGAAATAGTACACAAGGTTGGCTAGCATCATTGGTCCTAATGTAAAACTTCAAAAATTCATTTCTCTCTCCATAGACTCCAAATGAGGTGTTTCTAGTTGCTACATGTCACTATGAACATCTAGCTTCATCATGTAAAATTTTAGAACTATTAGACCTTGTTTGGCCCTTAGATGACATGAAAATGGGATCTGCTCAAGTGAATAGTGCTTAGACCAAAACTAACTTTTGATATGAACTTTGAAAAATCATAAGAAATTCTATAGACCTCTGAATAATGTGGTTCTTAGACTAGCAAAAAGCTCTATATGAAATCTAATGTGTACAAAATCTCAGCCTTAAAATTGCTCATTTGGTCAGGTTGGGGTTTAGCTCACAAAATGGTTCATTTTTGTTCCTAAAATAGTCCATCTAGGTGCCAAATGGTCTTCCCCTTGAACCAAGACTACTTGGGCATGTGGGACAGCTTTAAAATAGTCTATTAAACTTGTCTAAGGGGTCCAAATCTCCATACATCACAAAACCACTACCCCATTTGTTCATATACACAAGTTCTTAAAGACACATCCATGCATCTTAATGTCAAAAACTTCTATTCTCATTCATATGCTTTCAATTCTTATACATATTTCATATTTCCATGTATATATACATATTCAAGTGGCTACATAATATTTATAACATGGAGTTACATCATTTACCAACAATATGGTTATAAAATGGCTAGATACATAATTCTTTTGTCAATCTCTTCCCTTCAAGTGTGGTGGCTTCTATCTCTTTGCTCACTTGGTCCACTTAGACATGTTTAGGCAATAGGAAGGGAAGAGTGAGATTTTAGGAATTCCAATAGCTCTTAACCATTTCAATCATACATAATAGCCATGCTTTCAAGCTAAAGGATACATATATGAACATTTTGCTACTAATAACCATGCATAGAATCATTTTCATATGCAAGAAACTTATACATATCATATGTTAGCCTTCAAGAACATTGGTTTAGCCTCACCCCCTTTTCTTAGGACTTTTGGACTTGTCTCACCCATTTTCAAGCGACTTTTGATTAAGCCTCACTCTTTTTGAGACTTTTGGCTTTGTCTCACCCAATCCTAGGGACTTTTGGCTCATCGTCAACTTTGCTAAGGGGTTTTTGACTTCACCAAGTTCATTCAAGCCAACCATCATTCATAAAACACATATTATGCACATAATGGTACCATGGCATGGAGAAAATCACTAGAAACATTTCTCATGATAAAATTACACATACACACATCCAAAGATAAGAAAATGACTAAGCATGAATGAGAGAAATGTTGGAGATTGTGCCTAAGCCAATCATTGTATTGCAAATATTGTACTTTATTAAGAAATAAGAGTTTTCTTTTATTACATTATTATATTTTTTTACATGTTCTATATAATAATATCCTTAAATAAATCATGTTGATTATGCTAAATATCCCTAGTTGATCATCATTATGGGAATGATAATGAATAAGACTAGTATGATTTTGATTGATGATTATGTGTTAATCATGTATATAGATACGAATCAAAATCATAGGCACTTGTTAGGGAACAAGATGCTGGATTGACTCGTTATGAGATAGCTATGACGACCTTAACTTATAATCATTGTAATTAAGGTTAAATATACTATTAATAATCATAAATCAAGGTTAAAAGTTATTACGACTAATTACATTCAGAAAATGTGGGGAGAATTTGAACCGTAATGTTATTAAAGTCATTAACCAAATAATTACAAGCATTCATGTACACAAAAGAAACAAACCCTCATTTATAAGTCTTTGATTCTATTACCTATTAATTCTAACTCACAAGAATTTTTTACCAGTGTTCCTAAGTCATCCCTTGAGATTACCATAGGAAAAATCAAGGTTTCTAAGTTAGAATGAGAGTTTGAGACTATTAGTCGTGGTTAAATGTCTTTGTGCCCTGGCCAATTGCTCTCAGGTTCACTTTTATATCTTTATAGGTTTCACCGTGGCGAGTTGGAGCTTCGCCGTCGCAGTGGCTAGCCTCCATGGTGCCGCGGTGAGGAGGCCTCCTAGAGCCTACCTCACTTGCCTCTCGCTATTAGCCACGACCAATTCCCCCTTTCGCCGTAGCTAATTCTTCTTTAGAACGCCTAACACATTTTCACAAAAGTTTACTATGGCCAATTCCCCATTTAGTCGCTGTGAATTACCTTCTGGTCGACTTCCATTTAGCCATGACAAATTCTACTTCTCGTCGTGGTGAATTATCTCTGGTACTCTCCCTGGGCAACTTTGCTTATATTAGCCACATCGAAATGCCTTCTAATCCTACAACTTTTAAAATCTTGTCTTATACTCTCCACTCTCCCTCTAATGACACCCTAGGGCCACTCTACCTTCATTTGTGGGGCTCCAATAGCTTTCATTAGCCTAATTTAGCCAGCTTATCTATCATTACTAGTTCAAGACTTAAGTGTTAATTTTTACTCCTCCAACTACACTATATCAGCAAGTTCATAGAGTAACAATAGCAAGAATTCATGAACTATCAACAATTATCATTCAATAGATATTCCATTAGAGATTCCATACATTACTGGTCCAAATCAACATTTAATGTATCACATGATTACATTTCGAATAGTAGACCATATCATAAATTCAATAAGGTTCATACATAAGATGTTATAAGTTCATACATCCAATACCAAGCTAAGATGAGGCCTAACTCCTCGATAGATACACCCTAAGTAATCATAATATAAATACCTACACTTGGCAACATGATTACATGATGACGCTATATGAAAGAATAACAAAATTGCATCTACTCTACTCAGATCAGCCTAAGTGTAGCCTCCTCCATACATGGCTAGAGCTCATGGATTTTCATCCACTTGCTTCCCCTTATCCTTACCCGAAGGGCTTTCACCTAAAAGTATGATCCCGTGAAACGGGGTGAGATGCAAATCTCAGTAACCAAGGAAAATTCCATTCATATATTTTAGTTTAATTAACATATATGCATGATTTCATATAAGCATCAAAAAATTCACTAACCATATCAGTAAATGAAACAATTAAGCTATTTATTATTACTATCCTATACTAGCAATCACAATTCCACATGTTAAAGGTGAATAACACCGGGAGAGGCCCATCCACAACACCCACTCCCCAATGAGCACAACCAGGGCTTAGTGTATCTAGGGTCTGATCACAACTCGGTGCCTGATCGAAGCATATGCACGGGTGGCAGCCACACCACAGCTCCACCATGGACTCACAAGGTCCAATCACATATAACAGATAGCTAACCAATTCATTTAGTATGAAAATGATAATCATGCAATAGATACAAAAATTAAAATAGACATATGCATAGAATTAGCATGAACTTCGGTTACCTCACTTTGCAGACAATTGAAAAGCCGCCAGCAGTGCCAAAATCTCCCTATAACTATAATATTAGAAGATTACTACTTTAAATCATCATGTGCAGTAGCAATAAGTAGCCAAAGAAGTAAAATACTAATGGCTACCTAAAGGACACTTACCCAGCCACTATAGATCCCTAAATTCGAATTGAATATGTCCTCTACTAAAAACTTCAATATATCCCCATAATTCCTAAGCAAATTTGTACAGAATTAATACCTATACTACAAATCAACTATGGGGGTCTTAAACTAGTAAAAAATACATTAGAATGGAGAGTTTACACTTACCTAATAACACCCTCAGTGTCGACTTATGAAATTTCACCATGAAAACATCAAATAGCAAGTTTTAGATTTTGGGTGTAGGTGAAAGTGCTCCAAATGAGAAGCCAATTGGGTCAAATTGAAGAGAAAGAGGAGAGGATTAAGTTATATAACTATTACTTTGGCTGAATCTTGCTCTAAGAGTGGAAAATGATGGAAATATGCAAAGAACCCTAACCTCCCCTTTGAACCTCCGAATTTCCCTTTTGTTTCTTGTGTTTTCTGTAGAATGGGGGTGGCTAAACTGGTTTTTAAGGTTTTAGGTTAGGTTCTAAATGGGTTATGGGTTAACCCATCAGCCCAAGGACCTATTGGGCTCTTATTAGTTGTTGGACCAATTTCAACAATTCAGACTTTTAGTTGGGTTAGGTCAAGTTTTCAAGAGCCTACTTAGTTGAGGTCTACATAAGGGATATTGGGCCAATTACAAGAGCTTATGTAAGTTGGGTCTTGGGCTCGTATCTCCCTAAATCAGATTAAGCCATCACTAGGTGTTCTCTTTTGGGCCAAGTCTCACATTAAAAGGGTTGGGTATGCACCTAAAATCATTGGGCTTCTATTAGTCTTTAACCATGGCCTATTAAATTTTAATTTAAGCCTAGATGAGGTTTCTAACCCAATTAAATCTCAAACCTATATCATTAATTTTATCTATCTAAAATTCTTATTCATATAACCTGCCTAATTACTCCATATTAATTATTCTTAATTAATCCAAATCTATGATTAACACCTTAATTAATTTTAGGGTGTTACAATAGTTATATGGATTAAGTCATAAGTGTATCTTATGTATAACCATGTCATCGAGTCCTTAGACTTGAGATCACCATAGTTTCTAACATGAAAAAATACTATTTTTTAGTATAGTCAAAAGTCATCTTTAACTGGGTGATCATAAAGGCTATGATCGGGCATAGTAAAATTCATGTAGAAGATGAGTGGTTAAGATAAGATTTGTCCCTCTGATTAATAGAGAGATATCTTTGGCCCCCTCGATGAATGAGAATGATAAATGCATGACCGTGCTTGAATGGAAGGGTTTCCATTTGTACTGTCAGTCTGCACATAGATCGAGAAAGCGATGATCAAGTAAGATAAGGATGACATTTCTATGCCTCATACTTGATCTAGATATCGTGTGACAAAAGGGATGTGATAGGGTTATATGATAAGTTGCATCGGATCACCGATCTCTATATGATTTGGGTAGTCACAATGTCTTGCTAGAGGCCGCTTGTGACTTGTGGGTTAAATAGTATTATTAGCCCACTACCAACATCATATGGGCTTACAGGGTCACACACAAGAACGAGTCAACTTGAGCTAGAATGTCTAAATTCATTGAATCTGAAATTGTGTCTAGATTCAATGAATGTCACATTCAATCTAGGATGAAAGAATTTTATAAATAAATAAATATATATATTTGATATATATATAATTTATAAAATTTGAAATATATATTTATATTTCAATATATATATATCCTTTAATTAATTTAAATCAATTTATTTTAAATTCAAATCTATATAATAGATTTAAATTTAAACTAATATGATATATAAATTAAATTTAAATTAGGTTCTAGATTTAGATTAAATAACTGGTTAAATTTAATATATTAGATAGACTTAAATTTAAACTAATATATTTAATTAAGATTTGATTTGATTTGATTTAATTTAAGATAATGTATTTTAAATTAAACAAACATATTTGAAACCCTAATGAGATATCTCCATAATTAAAAAAAGAGGAGGCTTGGGTTTCCTAGAACAATAGAACAACAAAAACCCTAGAGAGAAAAAGCATACTGACACTGTACGGATGCCAAGAGAGAGAGAGGAAGAGGAGAGCGTCTTCTCTGCCAAGAACGTGTATGGACGTTGATAAGAGGCGCTAGCACGCCATTCGAGTTGAGCATCCATTCGTGTGGATACCGGTAGAGGGAGCAAATCTATAGATCAGTTCCTAAGATCTGACAGAAAAAGATAAATATTTCTAGATCTACTCAATTTAAACAATATTGATGGATCCATGGGAAGGGATTCGAGATTTTAATTTTCTGCTGCGTGTCCCTGAATTCCCAATAAGAAAGCTTAGAGAGCTATCTTGAATACAAACACACATACTTTTGCTTGATGTCTCTTCCCTTCCTTTGGCTACACCCTTGCAAGTGAGTGTAGTGGGATTCCTTTTGCCTAGACACATCAAATAGGACCCAATCATACTCTTGAAACAAACTCTAGCACCGCACATACTCTAGAAAAGCTTAGTTTCTTATTTGGTTCAATTATAGTTCCATAAAGCACCTAATGAAGCAATTATAATAATTATTGACCTTGACTCCTTTCTCTCATTCAATCTAAGATTCTTGACTTCATTGAGACTCCTTGGAGCCATCACATATTCATTTTGAGGAGCCTAACTAGAAGTTGCTTCATTATGCTATATTATGGAACCTATAGCTCCATCTCACATCCTATGCTCTCTAAATTTTTTTCCAAGGCTTCCACTCATATTCTCCCATCATATATGATGCAAATTTAGACTTAGAAAAATTTAAAATATTCCCTATATGCTACTTCCCCTCTAGGTCGAAACCATGCTCCTTCTTGGTACCCATGGACTTTGTTTTGTTTTTTTGATGGGAGATGCATGTGAGAGATTTCCTTGATGTCTTAGGAACTCATACCAACACTTAGACAATCAAAAATTATAACATCTAAGGTTTCATAATTTTTCTAAGTCTTCATGCTATAGCTAGGATCCTTGTTAGCTATAGCAAGGGTGCCAGTTTGTTATAGCAAGGATGCAATTCATTATAGCAAGTTTGTGGCCCATACAAAATCTAGGGAATTCCTTACAATAGTGCTAGCTGTGGTGAGAACAGTTGGAACCTAGAACTGATAAGTTCTCACCATAGCGAGAGGTGCTTCCCACTATAGCGGGACTCGTTCTGGAAAAAGTTGTAAAAAAGTGAAATTTTTCTTTTTAAAGAGTCTAAAATCCTCTCCTTTTTTTGACTGACTTTGGGCTGGCTAAAAATAGAAGAAGCTCTGCCTAAGAGAGAGAGAGATAAGGGGAAATTCAAGGAGGAAGAAAGAACAAGGAGAAAGGTAAGAAAATTCTTGAAATTGAAGCTCCTTCCTTTGGCAAACTCATTCTCCTCCTCTTCCTCTCCCTTTTCATAGTTTTGATGGATAAATTGGGTCTGTTTTGGCCTTAGTTTAGAGGAGAAAGTTTAGAGTTTCAAGAAGGAAGGCTAAAGCAAAGGAAGAAGCTCTTGAAAGAAGCTTAGATTCAAGGTAGTTCTACTCCTTTCTTGTTCTTCTCTTCTTGTTTCCTTTATGTGTATGTTTCGGCCAAAAGGAGAGTTTGTAGGGGGAGGAAGTTTTGGCCTAGAACAAATAAGAAAACATTGATTTAGACTGTGGGAACCTAGGAAAGGCAAAGAAATTGGAAGAAAAACTAGTGAATTTAAAGAGAGAGCAACTAAGGATTCTTGAACATCTTGTAAAATCAATTTTGATTTAAGAATTTCCTAACCTATATGAGTGTTTGTTTGAGTTCACAAGACCCCTAGAAAGCCTCCCAAGTGCCCTTTCCATCAAGAAAAAATTAGAAACTCCATGGACTCCAAATGCTCTTCATGGCTCAACCTAGGATAGATGAGAAGGGTAGGGAGTGTTTTAATTGGTTCTAAGCTTGGTTTGGGGTCATTGATAAATGCTATTTTTATATCTTCTATTCCTCTTAACTTAGAGTTTTTAATGATTAAATATGACATTTAAATTTTAATTAGATGAGATTTTATTTCAATAGCCATTCTTTGTACTTTAGAAAATAATATACAAAATCTTGGATTTTTAATGCATAAATTTCTATAGATAATTTTGTAATTTTTTGAACTTAAATTTTCTTATTTTTTGTGTGTAGATTTTTTAATTGGCAATTGGAGCTTGAATAGGAGGTTAGTTTGGAGAAGAGGTGGCATGCATGGGTTCTTTGTTTTTCCAACGTGTTGGCATTGTTGCAGCTATTCTACGGGTTTCACACGCTCCACATGATTAAAAGAAGCACATGGAAGGAGAACTATGAGTGAAGGGAAGAACAACACACTCACAGGTCCAAAAGCATGAGACTCATGAAAACAACCACACGAGTAATAAACCAAGTGGAAAGGAGTATGAAGCCACAAGTTTTGGAAGCTGAATTAAGAAGAAAGAAAAAAAAACACGTATATAGCATGAAGAGAATCAGGTGAACAGTGGCTATATGAAGGGAAAAGTGTAAAGAAGGAGTGACGTGGAATGGTGTGGAGATTGGCACGAGTTGAACATGGGTTGAGAATGATAAAGGAAGCTTGAAGAAAGAATTTTGAGCTTGAGGGGAAGCTCACAAAGGTTGAAGAAGAAGCAACACAAATGAGGAGTAGAAAGAAACAGAGTAGAAGCAGCTCGAGTCAAACTTCGTGGAAAAATCATGAACAAGGTTGTGAAAAGAACGTGATTAGGGGGGCTGAAGCTAGGAGAACTGGATGGAGCGTGGAAGAGAAATGAAAGCAAACAAACGCGAAGAAGGGTAGCTGAAAATTAACGTTAAAAACATGACGGGAAAATGAGCTAGAGAACAATGTGAGCAAGAAGTGAGGAAGAAGCTGAGTTTGCGTGGAGCAGAATGCATGAAGAAGCTTCACACTTGAGCTTGAAAAGAAGAATGTTTTGGTGAGAAGCTAACGTGGAACAGACCTCGAGTCCAGGGAGAAAAGCATGAAGCACTGGTTCATCAAACTAAACATGGCTGAAACAGAGGATAAGAAGCCACGTGGAAGAACCACGCATGGCCAGAACGAGGAAGAGACAACACGTAAGGCAGCAACTATAAAGCTCGAGTTCTACATGCTGGGCTGGACGAAGAAGCTACACGAGTTGCACAAAGAAGAAGCCACGTTCTGGTGCCTTGAGTGAGGAAGAGGAAGAATAATGCATGAAGGAAGCATGTGGAGGAAAGATACGTGAGGCTAGAATAGCAAGAAGCTCAAATACACACATGCAAAAGCAAGGGGAGCTGAAGTTTAAATGAAGGAGCTAACGTGCATGGAAATCATGTGAGAAACTCGAGCTGGAGATTGGAAGAAAAGGAGAAAGTAAAATAATGCAAGCTGAATCACGTGAACAAGTGGGCAGACAAAAGAAGCGAGCCAATGTGGAAAGAAAAGAAAAAAAACATAAAAAAATATGTAGCTGGGAATGACAGAAATAAAGTAAGCAGCAGGCACATGAAGAGCACGTGAATCATAAAAAAAAGGGGCATGTGAAAGGGAGCATATTTCAATCATCCAGAATACACAATCGAGGGATCCATGCATCGTGATATTCACGCGAGAATCCGGACTCCATCCTTCGTTCAGCATTCATCCACTCCATTCATTCATATCTAGTCATCCAAGGGCTGAGGAGCTAAGAGTACAAAGCACGTGAAAAATAAAGGAAACACGTAAGGAAGGCTGGAGGAGAAGGCTATTGATTCATCCATCGTATTCATTCGAGAATTCATCCAACGTCATTCATTCATCGTCTCACCCTTCGTCCACTCCACGCAGAGCCTCTCATCCTCCATTCCCATTCCATTTCCACTCAAATGAAGAACTAAACCATCTGTGACTAGTTAGGAGGAAGGCTCTTGAGTTGAAGCTTGAATCCAAGGATTAGAATCAGAATTTTGGGCTAAGATTTCATTTTATTTTTCTCTCTTTCTATATCAATTTTAATTATTTTATTTGCTTGGTTAAGCTTGTAAATGATTGAGATTGATGTAATTAATGATTGATGGCTAGTTAGACACTAATTAGGAGAGATATTGACTTATTAATTGCATGAATTAAGTACTAAATTTTGCATTTTCTTTTAATTTCACATGTATGCCATCAAGGTATTCGATGAAATGCATAAGTAAAATTATGAGCTAGATTGTTTGATTTGAGGATTCCTTGGAGTTTAGTTAGTTAATTAAATATCCTAGGGTGTTAATTCAGAGGCTAATTGATTAATTAATCATTCAATTCAAGTGTTCATTGATCCTAATGACAAGAGTTAGCGATTTCATGCGAGATTAAGGTTTCAATTTAATATTAAATTGTTAATCTCTTGATTCTTGCATGGTAACTCAAGATAATTTGTATTGAACACAAATAGGGACTCTTAGACCAAAATTAATCACAAATGAATTAGGATAAGGATAATAGATACCAAGGGACGAATCCAAAGCTAGTCACAAGCCTATCATTCACCTCATAACTTATACAATTAGGTAGTATTTAGGAACTTTATTTCAATTTTATTTTAGATAGTTTAAGTCAATCAAAATCCCCTAAATTATATAGTTCTAGGATCCTTTAATACTTAGAAAACCCAATTGAACATTGAATTCCATTTCTAAGGGAGATGACTTAGGTTGTGCCCTATATTGCATATAATATCCAACCTAGTTTATTTTGAGGGTTGCGCGACACAATCGTCAAAATTTGATTCAAGTCATGTGTGATGGAAGAAGATGAGAGGAACCCTTAAGAAAAATTTAGAAGCCTTAGATTGAAAGTTAGGTCAATAGGTTCCATAATGTAGCCTTAAGAAGCAACTTGTATCTAAACTCTTAAGACTGAGTTTGTAATGACTTCAAAGAGTCTAAATGGAACCAAGAGAACCAAGAGGCCTAGATATGAGAAGGAAATGAAGCTAAGAGATTTAATTATTGTAGTTGCTTTATTAGGCCATTAATGGAGCTATTATGGAACCAATAGACCAAGTATACTTCTTAAGTGTGTGTTTAATGCCTTAGCTTGTTCCAATAGAGTAATTGAATCCTCTTTGTGGTGTCTAGGCCAAAGAGCTCAAGCTCCATCTAGTTATGTATGTGAAACTAAAAAGGCAAGAGAGTAATCAAGAGGGAAGCTTGTGTTTAATTGCAAAGGTAGCTCTTCACTCCTTATTTGCATTCTTGGATGTATGATGGTCATTGTATGCTTATATGTGTAATTGTATTATGAGACATGCCATTTGATATTGTCTTGTTGCATTGGTACCAATATATTTCATAAATTATGTTTTGGTTGTGAAAATTACTCTTAAGGGTGAGGTGGTGCCAAAAGTCCTTTAAGATGGGTGAGGTGGAGCCAAAAGTCCCTAAGAATGAATGACACAAGGCCAAAAGTCTCATGGATGAGTGAGGTCAAATCAAAAGTCCCTAGACTAAGAGTGAAACTAATCCAAAAGTGTTAAAAATAAGGTGAGACTAGACCAAGAGTCCCTAGAGTTTATTCTTGGCTTTCATATATTTTCATGGCATGTGAATTATGGTTTGAATGATTCTTAGTACTATTGGATGCCTACTTGTGTACTTTGACATGTGTATATGCCTTGATTGCTTACTTGAATGAGTATATCAACTATTGAGATTCTTTAAATCTCACCCTTTTTCCTTTCCCATCTTAACATGTTTAGGTGGAGCTCAAGGAGACCAAAGTGCAAGCCAAGGAACATAGTTGGCTATACTTTGACACTAATGTAGTTTTGATGTATCCCATTGTCAAAGTGGATATGTACATAATATTTTTAAGATGTAGATACTTGAGCAAATGTAAAAGTATGTGAATACATTGTATATATCAATATTAAAGCCAAATCAATGAGAATGTATAATTTCCCCATTTGGTAGACCATTATGGAATGTGTATTATGGCATGTGGCATAGTGAGTTTGAGTGGTATGAGGTTTTGAACCATTTAGGAAGATTGTATGTATTGTGTTTATGCTTTAAAACTTGCCCAAGAGGTGGTAGAGAAGTCAGGAAGCCATTTGGACTAACTTTGACCCTTATATGGCACCAAATTTGCTATATTCGTGAGCTATGTCAAGATTTGACCAAATGAGATCTTCTTGACCTAAAATTTAGCATGCATATCGTCTTGTCTAGAGCTTTTTGAGAAGATAAAGTGCAATTATTTAGAGCTCTAGAGAATTTTTGGTGAATTTTCAAAATTGGCAAATTTTGATAGAATTAGCATTATTACTATGCAAATGGTCAGATCCTTTGCCTCTATCATTCATAAGTCAAATAGTGTCCAATGACTATGAAATCTTACAGCCATAAACTAGACATGATAAGCTTTTTGTAGCACTTAAGAGCATCTCATTTGGATTTATATAAAGAAAGAAACGAATTTTTGAAATTCTAGATCAGTATTAGGGGTGTAGCCTAACCTCTATTACTATTCCATAGGTTTTTGTACCTTAATTGCTTCTATTTTGGTCTAGACTTATTTTTTTCCTCAAGTTAACATTCATGGCTTTCCTTAATGGTATGGTTTGCTAGGTTTCAATTTTTTTATATTTAGTTATGAATGTTTGAAGTTCATATCAGCAACCTATGATAGCAAACCTAGGCAGCCAAACCTTTCAAGCTTTTCTAATGTCAATCGTGGTCCAGTTAGGGTTTCATGACCTAGAATGATTTTTAACCTATATTGGACATCTAGAGCTTTTCAAAAAACTATATTTGATTGATTTTAATTTTTTTAGAATTAATTATGATTTTCTAAAATTGGGGTCAAAATTTTGAATTTTGGACTCATGGGAAAATTGAAAATTTTCTAGTTTTTGGCTTCAAATCCATAGATCATGGACTGTTTTATGATATGTATGAATTGTATGGATGGAATATGAGTAGAGAATGATATGGATGGATCTACAGGGGTCCACGGGGTGAAGTATGAACTTTGAACGCAACGTAATGTAATAAAATGCCATGGTTTTAATCATTTCTTTGGAATTACATGGAATCAAGCTTAAGTGAAGGTTAAATAATGTTAATACATTATGATGTTACAAAAATACCATTAGAAAGCTCCATACAAACCATGGTACAATAAAATCCCTAGAAATTGTATCTTGAATTTCAATGGTTCTTTCTTGGGTTTCTTTACACCATCTTGTTTGCCACACTCTAAATCCCAAGTTTCACACTTGGCTTGGTTCAAAAACAATTCCCTCTTGGTTGTCCTAGGAGTGGTTAAACCATACCTAAAGAAGAACAAGAAAGAGCAATCATGGAAATAACAAGTTTACCTTAGTTTTTTAGCTTTTCTTGGATGCTTTTTCAAGTGATGGATTCCTCTTTTTCAAATTATACTCTTCCTCCTCTGGACTAGACCCATAACAGCACCAAATCCATCAATAAAACCATAGAAAGAAGGGTGGGAAGAAGGAGATTCAAGTTGCTAAAGGGGAGACCATGAAACTTCACCAATTTCCTTACCTTTTCTTAGAGTTTTCTTTCTCTTTTTCTCTTCCTATAGGGCGTCCTTCTCAATAGAACTCTCCTTTGGTCTTAAGCAGAAAAATAGGTCTGTCATTGAGGGAGAGAAGGGGACGTATCATATAAAGGAGGGAGAACTTAAAATTGTTATTCAAAAATGCCATTTTTGGCTTTTTCATTTTAGGTTCATTTTAGCTCTTTTTTTAGAACCATCTTTTTCATCATAGAATATAGGTCTTGTAATTTATAAAATGGCTTTGGAATCACTAAATTTGAATTTAAAACCTCTCCGAACAAAGAGGTTAAAGTTTAGGTCAACTGACATTAGAAAATGTACACCGAAGGAGTTTAAACTATTCCAGGGGTTCCTATAATTTTTAGACCCTCTGAGAACCCCGGGCAACTCAATTTTTTTATTTAAAAATCCCTCCTTGGTATTGTCAAAAATGACTTTTGCTACATCAAGAGACACCTCTCGCTATTGTGAGAACTTCCCAGCTGCTCTTTCCATAGGTGGCGTTGTTGTGAAAAGTTTTCTAGATTTTATATTGACCACGAACTCGCTATAGTGAATTGGCATCCTCGTTATAGTGAGAGAACTTTATTTGTTCTCAAGTCTTCTCATTTCAGGAGACTTGCTTTTTAAACTAACTCATTTCGATAGTTTTTACAAGCTATTGGATGTTACACACATGAGTCATTTAAACTTACCTTAATTCACACCCATAACATACTCAAACATATCAGAAACAATATAATTTGAGGCCTACAACAAGGATCAAGAATCATTTCTCAAGAATTGGTTAATTTTGAAGTCTATAATGATATCATAAGGCACCGAATGACTTTCTTAACATTCCATGACCTGGGCACATCCAAAAGTACAATTACAGCATATATGAGCATGCAAAATGATCTAAATCATCATGAAGCTCATTCTTATAATATCTCATTCTCTGAAAACAAGAGAAAATGCGAGAAACGTAACGTACATTTTCTTCGTAAACAAAAGAAATTCACTGGATACAAAAGGAAGTCCCCTGAAATGGCTTAGTTAAGGTCTCAAAAAATTTGGGAAGCATTCTAAACTCCTAAAAATGAGAATCCCAAGCTCAGATGGAAAGAAAAATGGAGCTAGAATGAAGAAACAAAATGTAACAAAAGATTGATGAAACAAAAGGGTATTTTTGTCATTTTGAGCAAATTTTAGAATTCACACAGGAGGGCTTTTTAAATGAAAATTTTGAGTTCTCTAGGGTTCTCAGAGGCCTAAAAATCATGGAAAGTCCCAGGACAGTTAAAACCCCTCCGGTGGACGTTTTCTAATATCGGTTAACTTGAACTTGAACTGATTCATTTGGGAAGGTTTTAGCTCCGATTGAATGATTCCAAAGGAATTTTACTAAATTGGGGACCTAAATTTCATAATCGAAAAGATAGTTCTAAAAAGGAGCTAAAATGAGTTAGAAACAAAAATACCAAAAACAA